>RQJG01008752.1:0-25816 GCA_009756435.1 Chionodraco myersi
TCTGATATCTGACCTGCATGTGTGTGTGTGTGTGTGTGTGTGTGTCAGGGTGCAGCAGCAGGGTGCAGAGCAGCTGAGCTCCATGGAGGCGGAGCAGCTCCGGGCTCTGGACACGCTGCGGGCCGGCTACGCCCTGGAACACTCTTCTTCACGGGTGGCTGAGCTGACCAATCAGCGACACACTCAGGAGGTACTGACACACTAACAGGAATGTCAACGGTCCTGGAAAGTACTGTGTTGCTTTCCCTCTGACGTGTCCCTGCAGGTGACGGTGAAGCACCTGAAGGAGCAGCTGCAGCAGCTGCAGGGAGCCAAGGATGCTCTCACTGTCTCCAGGACCAGGGAGGACGCTCTGCAGAAACAGGTCCAAGGCTTTTTCCTAAACATTTATTTGAAGTTATTTTATAAAATCATATCAAAACGAAGGTCGTGCTTCTTGTTTGACTGCTGGATGTTTTTTTATTTGCGATAACTCTTTTATTATTGTAGTAAAAACCCCATCATACTTTAACAGGGTGACCCCCCCCTCATTGAAACATGTACCCATTTGAATGCGAGTCGGTTGAACCAGCGTCTTTAGCAGCTGGAGCAGCAGCCGTATCACGTGCGCGCTGAGAGGGCTGAAGAAGGGAGGCTGCAGTCCATCTGGTGGTGCTGTGCAACAACATGGCACAGGACATGAACAGCACATCGTTTTGTTTCTTTGCTTGATGGATTATTATATATTTCCCCCCAAGACAAACAAGTTCATTATTACATTTGGTAGATGTATTTTCATTTGAAAACATTGCCTCGTCTCTGTGCAGCTGAGCAGACTGCTGAAGGATCTGAAGGACGCTAAAGAGGCTCAGAGCCCCGAGGGGAAGCTGCTGAGCGGTCTGGAGAGGAAGATCCTCGACATGGAGCTGCGGCACCAGAGCAGAGAGAGGAAGCTGCAGCAGGTAACCATGGAGACAGAATGCCTGTTGCTTCATGAAAGATCCATCTTACCCTGACCCTGCTGTGAAGGGACATGGAGGGGAGAGAGAGAGAACAAGTCGGGATAACGTTAGTATCTGGTGCGCACGAGAAAGTATCTTGTGAAAAGACTCGGGATAAAGGTTTAAGAGACATAAAAAAAAACATGAGAACAAAAATGAAGTCCGGAAAACGCAAGAGGAACGAACCCGTTTTCCTGACTTCATCTTTTATTTGTGTTGAGAAAGTTACCAAGCAGGAAGTGGAGCACGCTGGAGACAACCATTTCATTGCAGACTGTTGTGTTTACGTGAAATGACAGTGCATACATTATTTGAGATATATTTAGAACTCAGACCTTTCGGCCAGAGGGGCGTGTGGTTAAGAACGTAGCCTGCGGTCACTCCAGGAGGCAGCGGGACGTTTCACTCAGAGAAGAGAAGAGCCGCACCAGCGCACAGAGCTCTTACGCACTGCCTACACTGTTTACCTTCATCTGAGCAGAGAGGGGTGACCGCAGGCTGCTAGTAACGTGTTACCCACACACACCTCTCTACATCAAACACACCACACACACACACATCACATCACACATCACCCACACCCACCACACACACACAACCTCCTACCACACACACATCCACACACACACACACACACCACACTTACACATACACACACCACACACACCACACACACAACCTCTAACACACACACCACACCACACACACACCACACAACCTCTACGCACACAACACATTCACACACACACCACCACCTACACTTTCCTCTACACACACACACACACCACACACACACACACACACACAACACACACACACACACCACTCACCCTCTACCACACACACACACACACACACCACACACACACACACACACCTCTACCACACACACACACACACACAACACACCACCACACCTCTACACACACACACCAGCACACCTCCTACCACACACCTACACACACACACACACACACCCACACACACACACACACACACACACACACACACCTCTACACACACACCTACACAACACACACACACACACACACACACCACCACACACCACACACCTCTACACACCACACACACACCTCTACACACACACGACACAACGACCACACACACCACACACACACAACGACACACACACACTCTACACACACACACACACACCTCTCACCACCACACACACACACACACACACACACCGTCACACACACACACCAACACACACCACACGGCCTCTACACAAACACACACACACACACCTCTACACACACAACACACACACACACCTCTACACACACACACACACACACCTCTACACACACCACACGCACAACCTCTACACACACACACACACACACAACACACAGCCACAGCACATACACCACACACACACACACACCTACACACACACACAAACACACCTTCCACATTCACACACACAACCTCTACACACACACACACACACACACGCCTCTACACAAACACACACACACACACACCTCACACATCGAACTGCTCCACTTCCTCCTTGGCACACCGGTAACTTTCTCAAAAAAAGAAATAAAGTCAGGGAAACTAATTAGTTTCCCTGACTTTATTTCTTTTTTTCTCTCTCTTTTTTTTCTTTCCCCATGTCCCTTTAGGGGCTCCGTACTATATAATCTGTCCTCCAGTATTCTTTCTAACGAGCTCTGTCCTCCCAGTATTCCTTTCTACGAGCTTCTGTCTCCAGTCTTCTTTCAAACTACTTTTGTCCTCCAGTATTCTTCTTAAACGAGCTTCTGTCCTCCATATTCTTTCTAAACCGAGCTTCTGTCCTCCCGTATTCTTCTAAACGAGCCTGTCTCCCTCCATACTCTTTCTAAACTAGCTTCTGTCTCCAGTACCTTTCTAAACGAGCTTCTGTCCTCGCAGTACTCTTTCTCAACTAGCTTCTTGTTCCTCCAGTAATTCCTTTCTAAACTAGCTTCTGTCTCCAGTATTCTTTCTAAACGAGCTTCCTGTCCTCAGTATCTTTCTACACTAGCTTATGTCTCCGGTATTCTTCTAACGAGCTTCTGTCCTCCAGTATTCTTCTAAACTAGCTTCTGTCCTCAGTATTCTTTCTAAAAACGACTTCTGTCCTCCCAGTATTCTTTTAAAGAGCTTCTGTCCTCCAGTATTCTTTCTAAACGAGCTTCTGTCCTCCAGTACTCGTTTCTAAACTAGCTTCTGTCCTACCAGTATTTCTTTCTAAACTAGCTTTCTGTCCCCAGTATCTTCTAAACGACGGCTTCTGGTCATCAGTACTCTTTTCTAAAAACTAGCTTTCTGTCCTCCAGTTTCTTTCTAAACTAGCTTATGTTCCGGTATGCTTTTAAACTACTTCGTTCCTCCAGTATTCTTTTCTAAACTAGCTTCTGTCCTCCAGTACTCTTTCTAAAACTAGCCTTTCTGTCCTCCATATTCCTTTCTAAACGAGCTCTGTCCTCCAGTCTTCTAACGAGCTCTGTCCTCCAGTATTCTTTCTAAACGAGCTTCTGTCCTCCAGTATTCTTTCTAAACTAGCTTCTGTCCTCCAGTATTCTTTCTAAACGAGCTTCTGTCCTCCAGTATTCTTTCTAAACTAGCTTCTGTCCTCCAGTATTCTTTCTAAACTAGCTTCTGTCCTCCAGTATTCTTTCTAAACTAGCTGTTGCCCCCATATAAAAATACCTGCACTTTGAATGGATCCCAGCTTCTCTCCATGTTGTTCAGAACACAGTGGAAACCAAGGCTCCTGCAATTTCAATATTAGAGAGAATGATCATCTTTGAAACGTTCACATTATCATTGAAAATACGCTGCCTGTCCGCCTCTCTTCTTTCCCTGATGCGCCCGTCACTCTGGAACAGGTACATCTGGATCCATTGATTTGGTTTTAATAATGTGTTGGATAGCTATCAAGCCGATTTGAGTAGTTTCAGCGTTCTCCTTAGTTGTGTTCTTTGCTTGATGCAGGCCGATAATTATACCCCTTCTGAAAGTGATTAACATCCTTTCCACGACCACAGGATGTCTTCCGACATGGTTGTTAAAGGAATGAGAAGCTACTCCCCGCATCAGCTAGGGTTAAATAACTTGTTGCCAGCTGAAACATATGAATCACTTCAGTAATTATCCAATGGAAGGCTCTTACAGATTGGCTTAGTTTATTTGGTGACTTTTTTTTAACGGCAGTTTATATAAAAAACAATCATGCTGATTTTATTTTGAAGAGGTCTCTTTACCGAACAAGGGTTTTGATTGGACTGTAGAACACAGCTTGTTGGCCGGGTCTTCTCTGCAGCACTATGTGCCAAAAGGATATCGTCACATATTTGACTAAGTGTTACCTTTAACACAATTGGATACTGCACTAATCCATACTGCCATTTAGATCCAAATGTTGGATATGATTGATGCCCACTCATTTTCAGAGTCCCCCCCCCCCCCCTGCAGGTGATCGGGGGCTCCTGGCAGACCCTGGATTCTGGGCAGCAGTCGGAGGTGGAGGGCTGGAAGCAGCTGGCTCAGCAGAAGAGCAGAGAGGTGGAGGCCTTCCGTCTGGAGCTGGACTCCATCCTGGACATCCTGAGACACCTGCAGAGACAGGGGGTGGTCCTCCCTCCCCCCCCTCACCTCTCAGCATTACAATGAGTTCAGAGGACAACATTCGGTGCACATATCAGAGACAGACAATGCGTAATAGGAGCAATGCTTTAATACAAATAAATAAAAGAGTACATGAATAAAGATACTCAGAGGTGTTGTTGGGAGTCTGTAAACAAAAGAACACAGAATGTATTTTCACACAAACTGAACCTGTTTTTGATTGTTGTGTATATTTTGTAGCTAGTTTCTATTTCTTTAATTTAAATTATTGGAACATATTTAAGATACAGATAAATGGTTCTGTTAATACTGCACCAAAAAACGTACATGGATATTTATGAAGGATTTTCTCGCGTTTGGATGCTCAACCATCAAATCACATTAGAATTGTGTTTGTCTTTATGCACACATCACCAAATGGGAAACAAGTTAGATCTGGATCTGCCAGGAAAGGAAGAGCCCTCAAAAGCTTCGCAGGGTTTAATGGTGAGAATGTCTGACTCAAACTTCACTGTTATTTCAACCAGAGGACATTCTAGGCGAACACAATTCAAACATATAGAGCATGCTGACCTTCAGTGCGTCAGAACTGTAGGATGGACATCATGGGGACACCAGGAGACACCAGGGGACACCAGGAGACACCAGGAGCTGAGGTCAGATTATCTGCTCATTCCTCTCTTCTTTTTTTCATTTCAGTCCCAAACACTGGGAGGGTTACTTTAATAATGTTATATGGTTCAATGACTTCATTTCATTGTATTCAGTAACCTATTCTGTGAATCAAAAAGTAATTTAAGCTGATAACTTTTGGTTCATTTTGGATTACCCCAATATCAAATGCAATACAAGATGTTTTTGCTCAAGTGTTTTATGTAAGGCAAGGCAAGGCAAGTTTATTAATATAGCACTTTTCAACGCAAGGCAATTCAAAGTGCTTTACAAAAAATGAAAGACATTAAGCATTAAAAAAGAAAAGCTAATAAAATAAACATTAAAAGGAAAAATACATGGATAAAAGTTACAGTGCAGTCTAAAATATGAATAGTTCAATTAAACATTAAAAGAAAAAGTTACATGGATAAAAGTTACAGTGCAGTTTAAGATATGAATAGTTCAATTAAAAGCAGCGACAAAAAGAAAAGTCTTCAGCCTGGATTTAAAAGTAGTAAGAGTTGCAGCGGACCTGCAGGTTTCTGGGAGTTTGTTCCAGATATTTGGAGCATAATAACTGAACGCTGCTTCTCCATGTTTAGTTCTGACTCTGGGGACAGAAAGCTGACCAGTCCCTGAAGACCTGAGAGATCTGGATGGTTCTTAATTTAGCAGGAGGTCAGAAATGTAATTTGGGCCTAAACCATTCAGTGCTTTATAAACCAGCAGCAGTATTTTGAAATCTATTCTTTGACACACAGGAAGCCGTGTAAAGACTTCAGAACTGGAGTGATGTGATCCACTTTCTTAGTGTTAGTGAGGACTCGAGCAGCGGCGTTCTGAATCAGCTGCAGCTTCCTAATGGATGTTTTAGTGAGACCTGTGAAGACACCTTTGCAGTAGTCCAGTCTACTGAAGATAAAGGCATGGACACGTGTCTCCAGATCCTGCTGTGACATTAGTCTTTAATCCTAGATATGTTCTTTAGGTGATAGTAGGCTGATTTAGTAACTGTTTTAATGTGACTGTTGAAGCTCAGGTCAGAGTCCATGACTACACCTAGATTTCTGGCTCTATCTGTTGTTTTGAACATTGCAGGCTGAAGCTCAGTGCTAACTTTTATACGTTCTGCCTTGGCTCCAAAAACCATTACCTCAGTTTTATCTTTGTTTAATTGGAGAAAGTTCTGACACATCCAGTCATTGATTTGTTCAATGCACTTACTCAGTGTTTGAATTGGAGCATAGTCTCCTGGTGAAATTGTTACGTACATGTGTGTGTCATCTGCAGAGCTATGGTAACTTATTTTGTTGTTCTTCATTATCTGAGCCAGCATGTAGATGTTGAAGAGAAGAGGCCCCAAGATGGAGCCTTGAGGAACCCCACATGTCATATTTGTCAACTCAGATTTGTATTTACCTATAGAAACAAAGTTGTTTCTATCCTTTAAGTAGGATTCAAACCAATTTAGAACTGTTTCCGAAAGTCCCACCCAGTTTTCCAGTCGGTCTAGTAATATGCTGTGGTCAACAGTGTCAAACGCAGCACTGAGATCTAATAATACTAACACTGAAGTTATGCCACTGTCTGTGTTTAAGTGGATGTCATTAAAAGACCTTTACAAGAGCAGTTTCAGTGCTGTGGTTTGGACGAAAGCCTGACTGGAACACATCAAAACAGTTATTTAAATGCAAGAAATTACTCAACTGTTGAAAAACTACTTGTTCAATGATCTTACCTAGAAATGGCAGGTTTGATATGGGCCTGTAATTGTTCATTACTGAAGCATCTAGATTATTCTTTTTTAAGAGCGGTTTAATGACTGCAGTTTTCAGGGCCTGTGGAAAAACACCTGAGTGAAGAGATTTGTTTACTATATGAAGTAGTTCTGAGGCCATGCAAGGAAAAACATGTTTGAAAAATCCTGTTGGAATAATATCAAGGCAGCAGGAGGAGGACTTCAGAAGTTGTATAATGTTCTCTAAGTTTTTATCATTAATCTGATGGAATTGTGTCATGGTGTTTGACTTGATGTTAAGTGGACACAGAGACAACACATTTGCTGTTCCTGATGCAGAGGCACTGCTTGTATGCTTTTCTGAATTTTGTCAGTGAAAAAGGCAAAATCATTGCACGCCCTGGTGGATAGACAACAGAGCAATGTGACCGTAGAAGAAACCAAGATATTTAGGAATGTTTCCTCTGGAAACCTGCCTTTCAAACAGCATAATGCGAACAACACATAATGCTGTTTGAAGCAAAAATAATGTCCCTTTTTTTAGTAACATTATAATCAGTGAAATCTGAGTACATCTTTTGTTAATGTAACTAAGGGAATACAGTTACCCTTTTTTGTATTCTGGTTCATTTTCCTGTTCATGATGATGTATTAGCTTGAATTGATCTGTGTTATGATCTTGTAATATATCCAGAGGCTCTCTGCTGAACCATTGATCTGGAAATGTTTATATAATTCATATATATTGGAGCACAGAAATAAAGCAACAGGGAATAATCTGATGATTTTATTGATTGATGATTTAATACACATTTACATTATAATCTTTATAGATTTAATTTTTAACAGTTGAAATGTGTCATTACAAAAATCATTACAATGACAGTAAAACTACTCCCTACGTATTATTGTAAAAACACAAAGCTCGGCATTTCTCTGTTCCTCTTCTATCCTTTGTTGCCAGGGGTTTTGAGGTTGTCGTAGCAACCTCTCACTCCCTTGTGCACTCCACAGCTCTTCTCCTTCTGGCAGGGTTTGTCCTCACAGGACACCATCCCCCCCCGACACTCACAGAGTTTCATGCAGTCGGGCTTAGGGTAGAACTTCTGACCCGACACGATGTACTGCTGTTCACTGAGGCAGCCGCACTGAGCCAGCGGCACACAGGCATCCTGAAAGGTCAAAGGTCACTCATTAGCATGTCTCATGGTGGCCCTTAATAACAATCAATGTGATTTGCAGTACACACGAAAGCACTTCCATACAGACAGTCCTATTTCCTGTTCTAGTGTGGACAATCAGAGAGCACGTATCACCATGGTAACTTGATCAACAGTTCCAACAGAATATACTTCTGTTAAAGTTCTTAAACTCATCCCTCTGTTCAACTTGCTGAAATAACTTCTTTTTCTGGGGGGTTGGATCATGAGCTACGAAACCTTCAGCACTGGGGAAATGTTTTGACTGAAGTATTTCTGAAACCTTAGCCCGGTTCTGTTCCCCCATTGAAGGAACACAAACGCAGAAAAAAGGTAACGGACCGCGACACCCCCCCTCCCCACTTCCTCTCTGTTTGTGCATTCCCGTGGAGGGTCAGACATTAAGTGCCCTTCCAACCATTAACATAACAGTTTCACTTGGAACCTTATAGACCGGTGTCTACTCTAGAGATATGTAGACATGTGTAATTGATTGTATAGTTCTGTAACAGGGACTGTTAAAAAACAAGCGGCTCATTAACATCAGATTTTAGAAGCAAGAAAAAGCAGAGACAGGGTGGGAGTTAAAGCATGCCCCACCCCCACAGGTCATGTGCAGTGAATGAAGGCAGTGTGCTGTGGATTACCTGACTCTGCAGGTAACCAGGGTTACACACACAGCCCTCGCTGGGCGGGGCCTTACACTCAACAAGTGGAGATTTCACAGTGCAGCTGATTGGACAGCCAGAAGCTGTGACACTGTACATGCTGTTGGCTGGACAATGCACCCCTGAAAAAAAACCCACACACGATCATGTCTTTAAGGTGCCATTGTGCTTCATCATGGTTGCAGTTGATCTATGTTTTTAATATTTTAAGAAAGGTTCCTATGTAAGACAAATGAAAAAAAAAGTAGAAAAGTATTGGTGTCAAAATATAGTGAAAGTAGCGACAGTAAAAGTAGTGATTGTGCAGATTGGTCCATTTCAGAATAATATATATATATGTTTTATAATGACTGATCATGAAAGTGTTCTCAAAGCTGGTGAAGGTGCAGCTAGTCTGAAGTACTTTGTAGACTGCAGGGTAGCTGGTGGATTTACTCCAGGTGGAACTAAAGTCTGATTCAACACTTGGTTATATTTCACATCATTCATCCACATCTGTGAAGTAACTAAAGGTATTAAATACATGTAGTGGAGTAAAAGTACACCTTTTACCTCTGAACTGTAGAGGAGTAGAAGTACAAGGTAGCTAAACATTTAAATACTCAAGTAAAGTACAAGTACGTTAACATCACATCTAAGTAATACATTATACTTTACATCTTTCCTAACCTCATGACAGTTTTCATCAAGCAGATAAAAAGTAGGAAAAGACAAAAGACATGATTTATTTTACCATTTGACCGCAACCCAGAAATACACACACACACACACATACTCACACACACACACACACAACACACACACACACACGACAACACACACACACACACACACACACACACATACTCACAGCAGAAGCGCCTGTTCCTCCATGCCTTCACACAGCCTCCTCTCATCTGACACTTCTCCACGTAGTCACTGATGATGTTGCAGGCGGCCTCCTGGTTACCGTCGTTCAGCACCATGTCGTAGATACAGTCCTGGCGGTACTGCTCTGCGTCCACCCGGCCCCCACAGTCAGCCAGGGGCCCCCCCTTCGCCGTGATGACATCACACACTGATGTGTAGCCGGGGGGTTTGAAGTCGGGGGGGAGAGGCGTTGCACAGTTGCTACCTGGCAGCACACAAACATCACACAGCACACATACTAATCACAGACTGTATATGATTATAATACAGCTGGTGTAATCTGATTGCATTACTGATACATCTCTCTTCACCCAGCGCTCTGCCGATGAGACCAGAAGTGATTATTGAGAAGGGGTTGTTCATCAGCAGAATGCTCGTTTAAAACTAAGCTGCAGAAAGTTTATACATTGCAACGCAAATCACTCTGGCGTCCTGTGACTCCTTTTTGTTAAGCATCAAACATCAGTCATTGTTTCTCTGTTTATACACGCCAAAGTTAGAATGTTCAATAAAAAGAAAATATAGATAATAATGTGAAACATTTCAAGTAAAATGTCTAGTATAATTAGCACATTGTACCATCATATATAACATAAATATATCATTATAAACATTGGAGTATTAGTAGCAACAAGATATGAATGCTTAATTTCACACTGTAAAAGGATTTAGATATCTCTCCGCAGTCAACCTGCTGGAACTCTTAAAGAAGTGCTGAAGCAAAGCTAGATAAGTGGTTCCCATGTCTCACTGGCATTCTATTGACTAAAGAGGTGCCTGTCTGATGGATCCCTGCACAGTGAGGACCATCAGCAAGCTTCAGCTTACAGTCGCGGGAGCAGCCCGGAGCGTCCTCCAGCCATTGGCTCACTCCAAACGTGTTGCCGTTGGCAGCCAGCTTCCCATTGGGCAGCTTCAAGTCGTCAGCAGGGTCATCGTTCATGTTTCCACACAGACCACAGACTGCATTGTGATAACTCGTCGCCAGCTCCACTCTCACTGAACTCGCAAAGTCAAAGGAGACCTGCACATGTGGAATATAAAGGAGACATATTGTAATAACATTGAGGCTCGGGGAGTAACAGAGTACATGTAACAGGAGTACGCAATCAGATACAGTACAGCAACATTCACCAACAAAAATGGGGATTACAAGCAGGATTACATTGCTACAATCAATACAAAATAAAGGGCGACATATTATAGGTAGAAATACTGCCTGGTTTTTATTTTTGGTTTTCATTTAGGCTTCTTTTATTCGTTACGTTGAAAAAACAAAATACAGTAAAAGGATCCTTTTTAATAATTCTTTACTCTTGTCTTTATTTGCAATGCATTTGATATTGAGGTAATCCAAATGTAACGGAAAGTAATCAGGTTACATTACTATTATATCTATTCTTGAGTGAGTGAGTGGTGTGTTTCTGTGTGTGTTTCTACCTTAAGGAAGCTTGTCTCGAGGACAGCCTGCCTGTATCTGGGGTAAACATGCACCAGGGATTTATTGGATGGAATGGAGAATGGTAAGGAGCTCTGAAGACCGTCCACCTGCAGAAAATACATTAACACACACACACACACACACACACACACACACACACACACAACACACACACACACACACACACACACATATATGTATTAGTACTTGTTCAGTCTTCCAATGCTGTTGAGGGAAAGCTTGGAGTTAAAGGCCATTTTAAGTAATTGGTGGACCAATACATTTTTTTTCTATTGGATATATGTTAGGAAAAATATCACTTGTCACCGGCTTGGTCTTCAATATCAGGATACATGTATTTATAACATGTATTTATCCTTTCAATAATGGAAGTAGTCATCACATAGAGAGCTGCATGGGACAAAATAGCTCCCTGAACAGTGTCCTTCACATGCTGATATACAAGAGAGTGTTACAGTCACAAGATGCAGAATACCAGTTCAAAGCAGTATTCAATGTTTATTTCAGATTAGCTAAGACCCATGTAAGCAATAAACATGACAGTCATATGTCTCTCTCCATAGAGGCTGAATCATCATGTTCATCACATAGCTATCATATGCCTAAAACAGTCCTGATGCTCTTCTAGGTAATCATACATCCTGTTACGTACACAGCTACATAGGGACTTTGTTATCATGTGTACTTTGATATTAGAAGAGTACATTCAGTATCTTCCCAACAATATATATTGGCTTATTGCTGGTATATCGATAAGGAGAGAATATTGTTTATAGTTACCTTTAAGATTTGTTGTAGGTATGCCCAGGTTTGAACAGTGGTTCAATTTACCCCCTGACCTGGATCAACTTACCCCTAACCCCTAGCAAGTTGAGCCACAAGACCACTTTTTTTTTAGAAGTAATATTTTCACTGCCCTTGATCAAATATTAATTATTATCATTGCCATTGATAGGAGACATCCTGAATTATAGGTGTGGGTTTTCATTTTTACTATGTGTCATTTCTCCTTGCTTAGAGGACAGGATAACTAAACTAGAGAATGCAATTCCTGAAGAAATTGCTAGTGGGAATGCTTTATGCTGAAAAGCTGAGGCTGAATTGCTATGCTGAAATGTAATGTGTCAGAAGAAAGTGAAGAATTTAGATTGAAATGATACATGAACACTGGGGGCTTGAATGTGTGATGAGAGAAAAAAAGAAAGTAAAAAGGCTTGGAAAAGCCACAGAATATTTGAACTGCAAACTTTTGAACTAACTTAACGGTGAATGATCTGTCGCCATGCCAACGGCATTTGATGACATCCCATAATACGCTTGGATGCATTGATGGCTGCATTGTTACCAAACCTGTGAAGTTTTGGGCCATTTGGAGCATTTTCACTGAAGTTATGAGAAAACCGTGTTTCATGGCGAGCATTGTGTTGCCATGGCAACGGAATTTGAAGAAATCTCACAACTGTCCCGTAGATGTCTTCACGGCTGGACTGTTAGCACACATGTGAAGTGTGTGCACTTTTTGAACATTTTCATAGGAGTTAATGTAAAGCGAAATCGTGTTTTATGGCGAGGGATGCGTTTCCATGGAAACGGCATATGATGATACCCCATAATTGACGTAGAGCTGTTGAGGGCAGGACCATTAACCTTTATCTGAAGTCTGCTGCGCATGTCAGTTGGAGTTATGAGATCATCGTGTTCCATGACACAGGTGTTTATATTTGAGCTAACTACGTGTCCAGAGATCAAAGGTTTCCATGGTGATGTGCAGTAATCAGTGAGAGGAGAGCCTTTGCATTGTTCTGAATGAGAGATAAACCTGTGAACGTTTTGTTGAAGAACCGAAACAGATATCTATGAAATTTCAAAGCGTGAAGTGTGCTTTTTGTGTACTTTCGGGTCATTAATGTGGCCTTTTAAGTTTAACTAAAGGTGTGCGGCTGCTGCCGTGAGGAAATATCATTCTGAAATTACGATGGGCTTTAATGGAGACAGGTTGAAAGTTTTTGTCACTTCATGCCCAGTTTTGGTCCGGCCTCCTCCGGCGTCATACCCTACCGGAAACCCATAGCTTTCCCTGAAGTTAGCTCGCTAAACGAAAATCCGGCTTCGTAGTACAGGGCACTGATAAAGTGAGAGCTGAAACAGCAGCTTTCATCCGAGGGTCATGTGACTGAGAGGAGTCTGCAGTGGTGTAAAGTAACTAAGTGCATTTACTCAAGTGCTGTACTTCAGTACAATGTTGAGGTAACTTGAGTTTTTCCAGTTTATAATACTTTATACTTCTACTCCACTACATGTTGGAAGCAGTGGTGAACCGTCAGGGCCTTCAAGGTATTCAGAGAATACCCTGGAGCACTCAGATAAAACAAACAAAAAATCGATTTAATTATATAAATAAAATGTATATAAAATGAATAAATGAGAATCGTATCTGTGTTGTTGATCTGTAATATTACAGTGTTACGTTGATTTGTTTGTCCTTCTCAGACCATGCACACGGTTCCAGGGTGTTCTAGAAGGCCCGCTAGTTCACTGGCTCGAGACAGAGGATCTAGATCAGGGGTGGGGAACCTTTTTCCTCTCAAGGGCCATTTCAATTTTTACAATATCCTCAGAGGGCCGTACAAGTTATTGACCTCTGCTTAAAAAAACTAAAATCACAGCCTATTCATTTCATTCTGTGCAAAGAAAAAGCAACCTCTTAATCCAGATATCTCACCATGACTCGCGTATGCATGCACGTGCAGGGTGTGGCGTGTTCCCCTGGGAAGATTTTTTTTAAATGTTGAAGTTAAAAGCATCAATCTGGTGCACTTTGAGAGCAACATTAGGAGATCTATGGACACATCTCTCAACACCCAAACACAACTGTAAGCAGATTTTCTTTTAATTTATGGATATTTGACAAATCACTCCCCTTTCAAACTGTATTCTTCTTTATTAATAACTGTCATATAGTATTTTATACCTGTTTACTTTATTCTCTTATTTTTTTTATAACTATAATGATCATATAAAGATGTGCCTTTACCTCACTGGTTGTAGAAAAAGCTTCTTATATTCGTTAGCATAGCTAGCTAACCAGATGCTAATGATAACAACACAGTTATTGACTGTCTGATCAGTATGACAGATGAACAGATCGCCACTGGGCTTTCAACTAAAGACACAGACACGCAGAAACTGCGGCATGTGTACGGACTTATCGGTACTGCAATTTCTGAAGTGCTGGAGTGGCGTTCTGGTGCTCTCTGTCAGAACTGCACCCCTGTCAGTCGAGACATATACCACGTGATGACACGTTCGGCTCGTGTTGTGTTCAAGGACCCTGACCTTGGCCAGGAAAAACAGGCACTCGCTTGTTTAATTTGTTTGCGGTCTAGATTTCTTTCATTTTTTTATTTTTTGCGTGTGTTTATAAATGACATCGAGGGCCGTACCAAATTGTCTCGCGGGCCGTATACGGCCCGGAGGCCGGAGGTTCCCCACCCCTGATCTAGATGAATGCCACGAAGCAATTCATGCCGGTTTATTGTTTTTAACGTTGAAATGACAAGTGCAACAGGTGAAGATGAAGTTGTTGCGGAATTGTTGTGAGTACCCTTTTCAAGACGACAATTCAGTGACGGACATTATAATGCGGCGGAGGGGGGGTGTGTGTACTGCCTACAGAAGGTCCAGTTGTGATAGACACGGTTCGCCACTGGTTGGAAGTAAATATTGTTCTTTTTACTCCGACATTTATTTAACAAGATGAGTTACTTTGCAGGCTCATATTATCAATAACACATTTATATCAGCTACTGAATTATGATGTACTAGGATTTATATACCTTGTGTGTGTGTGTGTGTGTGTGTGTGTGTGTGTGTGTGTGTGTGTGTGTGTGTGTGTGTTGTGTGTGTGTGTGTGTGTGTGTGTGTGGTGTGTGTGTGTGTGTGTGTGTGTGTGTGTGTGTGTGTGTGTGTGTGTGTTCCTCACCAGTACTCTGCCTGGTAGGTCCGCTGACAGTATGTATGTGTTGCCATGGACTTTAACAGTCACCACTTTAGCATACGACACTCTTTTGTTGCCACGGTTGTTATTCTCCAGCTTTATCTGCAGCACAGAGAGGAGAGGAGACAAGAGGAGAGACAGAGAGGAGACAAGAGGAGAGACAGAGAGGAGAGGAGACAGAGGACAGGAGACAGAGAGGAGACAAGAGGAGAGACAGAGAGGAGACAAGAGGAGAGACAGAGAGGAGAGGAGACAAGAGGAGAACAATAATATGCATTTAGATATTTAACTAAAAAAGCAGAAATGAAAATTGCATGTAAAAAAACATTTCATTATCTGAAAATAATTCTTCTTAAACATCGATCCCATTCCCTTGGACGGGTCAGCGCCTTCGGGAGAGGACACAGCTGGTGGTTTCACTTTCAAACTAAAAGCCTGTGTCAGTGATACGAGTTATTCTCCCAAACAATACAACTACATAACAATAAGAATAATAGTATTAATAATAAGAATAATAATGATCCTACCACTAATACTACTAATAGCAACAATAGTACTGATAATATTAATAATAATAATAATAATAATAACAATTATTACATTTATTATTATTATTATTATAGTGATGATGATGATGATGATGATGATGATGATGATGATATGAATAGTATTATCATTATTATCAATAATAATAATAATAATAATGGAACTCCTAGCTGCTCACCTCGAAGGGCTCCAGGCCTGACTGATCTCCACACACACCGGCCAGCTTGTACACACAGTTGCCCTGGAAGTCGAACCTGCGTCCATCGAAGGAGGTGTAGTGGGGGTCTCCGTGTGCGCTGCAGGTCTTGAAGCCCACGGGGACGCAGCCTTGGACCCCGTCTACAACGCTGCATTTCTCTCCTTTGCGACAGCCCGCCTGCCTACACTTCACCTTCTGCGTGCCTGCGTCACACACACACCTCTGGTTACACAGCGAGTCGGCCCAGAAAGTCTCACCTGGCAGGTAATAGCGGTCGTCGTGGTTACAGCCACAGCCCTTCTCCTTGATCACACACCTGAGAGAGAAGAAGAGAGAGAGGACATTATAAATCTCCCAGCATTTATTTTCATGAGGTGGAAAAAAGTTATATATAATAATGAGTGCAATCAGGATTTCTATAAGGACAGCATTAATATTCTATTGATACAGGCTCTGCTCTTGCATGGTTCAGGTCTTATTTGACGGACCGTAGCTTCTCAGTGCAGCTTGATGTCTTCTCCTCTGCCAAAGCCCCTCTTACCTGTGGGGTTCCCCAAGGCTCGATTCTGAGCCCCATCCTTTTTTTATTGTACTGCCCCTAGGTTCAATTCTTACAAAACATAATATCCCCTTCCATTGTTACGCTGATGATGTACAGATCTATCTGCCTCTCAATCAAAATGCCAACTCACTACAGCAGTTGAAGGACTGCTTAACAGAGATTAAATCCTGGCTGAGCCAAAACTTCCTCACCCTCAACGAGAGCAAGACCGAGGTCATCTTTTTTGGACCCCAACCAACAGTCTCCCCGGTTGATATTCTGGGCTCCCTCAATAAAAATATCCTCCCCTCTGTTATGAACCTTGGAGTGACCTTCAACAGCGCCTTTAAATTTGATAAGCAGGTCAGCAGCGTAGTCAAGACCTTCCTTTTCAAAATCCGACTATTAGCTAAGACTAAGTCGTTTTTATCTTTTAAAGACCTAGAAAGGGTTATTAACGCCTTTGTTACCTCGAGACTGGATTACTGCAATGCTCTGTATGTGGGTATGGACCAGGCCTCAATTAGACGCCTCCAGCTAGTGAAGAACGCAGCTGCACATCTTCTCACTGGCCGTAAAAAGCGCGACCACATCACCCCAATTCTGGCCTCACTACACTGGCTTCCAGTTCGGTTCAGAATAGATTTTAAAATCCTTTTATTTGTTTTTAAAGCCCTAAATGGGCTGGCTCCTGCCTATATAGCCGAACTCCTCCATCGCTACACCCCAGGCAGAGCCTTAAGGTCGGCTGATCAGCTGTTGTTGATAGTGCCTAAGACCAGGCTCAAAACCCGAGGGCATGGAGCTTTCGCAGCGGCTGGCCCTAGGCTCTGGAATACTTTGCCCCTCCATGTGAGGTCGGCCCAGACCCTGGGGGCTTTTAAATCAACACTTAAAACTAAATGTTTCTCTTCGGCTTTTGTTTAATTATCTATTTATTTATTTATTTATTTAGTTCTTTATTTTAATATTTATAACATAGGATTTCATAAAGTATTTTTAAAATAGTTTATACATTATTCAAATATAGGAATAGTAGATAGGATTACTTAAAATATAGTACCTTATATTTCATATTTTTTCCCTTTAGACCCTTGTGGTTTATTCTTAAAAACCCTTACCCTTACCCACCCCCCATGTCCCCTCTGCTGGTCTATGGCCTTGTAGAGGGTAACGGTCCCCTCTGCTGGTCTATGGCCTTGTAGAGGGTAACGGTCCCCTCTGCTGGTCTATGGCCTTGCAGAGGGTAACGGTCCCCTCTGCTGGTCTATGGCCTTGTAGAGGGTAACGGTCCCCTCCTGCTGGTCCTATGGCCTTGTAGACGGGGTAACGGTCTCCTCTGCTGGTCATACTGGCCCTTGTAGAGGGTAAGGTCCCCCCTCTGCTGGTCTATGGCCTTGTACGAGGGTAACGTCTCCCGCTGGTCTATGGGCCTGTTAGAGGGTAACGGTCCCTCTGCTGGTCTATGGCCTTTGTAGGAGGGTAATACGGTCCCCCCCGTGCTGGTTATGGCCTTGTAGAGGGGTAACGGTCCCCTCCTGCTGGTCTATGGCCTTGTAGAGGGTTAACGGTCCCCTCCTTGCTGGTCCTATTGGGCCTTGTAGAGGGTAACGGGTCCCTCTGGCTGGTCTATGGCCTTGTAGAGGGGTAACGTCCCCTCCTGCTTGGTCTATGGCCTTGTAGAGGGTAACGGTCCCCTCTGCTGGTCTATGGCCTTGTAGAGGGTAACGGGGTACAGAGTCGCTTAGATAAGCGGGGGAGTGCATCTGACGAAGAGATAGGTTGTTGTGCTCCCTCTCTCTGTTTCTTATCTATATCTAATAGAACTGCTCGGGTCTTGATAGATTGAGTGGGGAAGTTCATGAGATCTTTCTAGAGGGTTATCAAGAATAACTTGTATCCAATGACCTTTCCCCTCTCTGTCTGTGTCTGTGTATTCTCTTGTTCCGGTTAACCCAGGCAAATCTTTCTTCTTGTTTTGTATCTATATCTACGCCGGGACCCGGAGTCGAGGCTGATCCTCTTGCTGTAGTCCTGTGTCTTGGATCCTCTATCCTGAGTTCTGGATTAAGTCGTGGACTTGGGGTCGTGGCTGAACCTGTCTCTGCGGTCCTGCCTTGGGTCTCGTCATGATGCTTCCCTGATGGCTTCCATCGTGGATTCATCTTCTCATTACAGACACATGCATTTCCTAACATTCGGTCTGTATGCTGTAAAATGTATTATCTCTTCGATGTACACACGGCATCTATTGCACGTCTGTCCGTCCTGGGAGAGGATCCCTCCTCTGCTGCTCTCCCTGAGGTTTCTCCCATGTTCCCTTAAACTGTGGGTTTTCTCTGGAAGTTTTTCCTTGTACGATGTGAGGGTCTAAGGACAGAGGGTCTGAGGACAGAGGGTCTAAGGACAGAGGGTCTGAGGAACAGAGGGTCTTGAGGAACAGAGGGTCTTGAGGACAGAGGGTCTCTAAGGACAGAGGGTCTAAGGACAGAGGGTCTAAGGCACAGAGGGTCTGAGGATCAGAGGGTTGAGAGGACAGAGGGTCTAAGGACAGAGGGTGTCGTTTTTCTCATACTGATATTCTGAACAATCTGTGTTGTTGTATTTGCTGTAAAGTGTCTCTACTGTAGGCTATTTTTATTATATGTACAGCACTTTGGCTCGACCAAACATCGTTTATAAATGTGCTATATAAATAAAACTTGATTTGATTTGATAAATACTATAACTTAAACGTAACGTGTGAAGATGTTGTACTCACTCTTTCCCACTGTGCACATATCCAGGGTCACAGAAGCAGCCCTCCACACAGGCCTTAGTGCAGACCTCGGGCTGGGGGCCACAGCTGGGAGGGCATGCTGAGCCACACACATCGTAGTGACTGTGGGCCGGACACTCCACAGCTGGGGGGGGGGACAGAGGTGAGGACACAGACAGGCCATAGCAACAGGCAGACATAAAACATGGCTGCTAAAAGAGGAGCCATTATGCCCACAGTGTGGAAACAGCAGCACCACCTCACACAGTAAGTAAGCATCCTCAAATACAACTGACCAGGTCTCCACTCTCACCTCGTTATTACTATTCTCATGTATTATAGCAATTGACTTTCAGCATTGTAACTGTTTTTTCATTTTCTTAATGAATGTGTAAGGAAAACAAGTCGGTCTTGCAAATGTTTATGATCTTAACTGTACATTGCAAATGTTTATGATCTTAACTCTACATTTCAAATGTTTATGATCTTAACTGTACATTTCAAATGTTTATGATCTTAACTGTACATTTCAAATGTTTATGATCTTAACTCTACATTTCAAATGTTTATGATCTTAACTCTACATTTCAAATGTTTATGATCTTAACTCTACATTTCAAATGTTTATGATCTTAACTCTACATTTCAAATGTTTATGTATAGATGTTGCAATTGTACAAAGCTTTGGCACTACTGTATGTCATTATGGTCATGCTAATAAAGCTATTTGAATTGAATTGAGAGGGGGAGCACTGGTGCCCATGTAACAGAAGGCGTCACCCAGTTCATCTTATAATGGGAAGTTGTTGTGAGTACTGTCAGCCTTTGACAGACTAAACACACGGTGGCAGGTCCACATCAGTGAGGGGCTTCCTGTCTGCCTGTAGTGTTCCAATGCATGTACAGTATGCAGTGGTGGGACAAGTACTCTGATGATGCAAAGTAGCAATACTACAGTGTAAAAATACTCAGCCATGCATTCAAAATTGTTGTTTTTTAAGTAAAAGCAAAAGTATTAGCATCATAATGTAATTTAAGTACTCAGAAAGGAACATTCTATATTTAAATATTGTATTAAAATGATTGGTGTAATAATGTGTTAATCACTTCAGTGTTGTACTTGGTAAAGGTGGGGTCCGTTTGAATTACTGTAAACACTACTGTTGATCTTAATCAATAATAATATATGATAATTATGTGTCGATTTACATTAAATTACATTAAATTAACCTAAATCTGCAAAGTAACTAAATATATCAAATAAATGTAGTGGAGTAAAATAGTGGGAAAATACTCAAGTAAAGCACAAGTACCTCAATGTTCTACTTAAGTACATTACTTGATTACATGTACTTAGTTACATTACACCACTGACAGTATGTTACTCACAACATTTGGCCAGTTGTCTCCATGGCAACACAGATGCTCCAGCTTCCTGGCACTCGGCCAAGTAGGTGCTCAGGGCCTCACACAGCACTTCCTGTCGCCCTTCATTGGTGCACACATCGTACAGACAATCTGCCACATTCTCTGCTACCGGCAGGCTGCCATGACAACCAGCGAAGGGGCCCTTCTTGTCGCTTATTATCCCGCAGTAGTCTGGGCCTGTGTACCTGAGGAGGAGATCAGGGAAATGCTGAGGATGATTGGCATCTCCTCATATCATGATATCATTTTAATAAAACACATTTAGGTCATCATTTGAGTTGCTCCAACCCGTGATAGATCTGAGGAGGTAACACTGAAAATACTCCACCGTTGACTTTGGAATAAATAACAAATATTAGGTTCAACTTAATATATTGTTTTCAACTAACTAATACAGGTATGTGAAAGGTGTTGACATACATATATTTATACATTTAATTGAAGACAATGTTTCAGTTTTTCCAGTGTAAATTGGTCCACAATGAAATATCACATCCCTCTCTGTTGAGATCTCCATATCAAGTGAAATCTTAAAACGAAAGCTAATTATAATCTAATATGCTCTAATAAGCTAATATGATCAATCATATTCTTATAAACCCATAATGAAAATGCTTCTTGATGGGTTTTGAATATGTATTTTTACAATTGTATCTGTTTCTGTTTTGATGACTTTGCGTGTTGAAAAGAGGGTGTTGAGATCTCCATATCAGGTTGAATAATGAAAACGAAAGTTAGTTATAATCAAATATAATCAATTATATTCTTGTATAACCCACAATGAAAATGCTTCATATTTTAGGTTTTTCTATATTTACAGTATAAACAAAGTGGTTTGTTAAGTTGAGTGTAAGGCCTATAATGATTTATTGATGTCACTGATAAGGGGGAGACGGTTGCTTCCCTCTCCCCTCACAGCAGTACACCGGGAGGGGGGCTCCGGACTAAAGGAGAAACACATTGAGGCCTCAAAAAGGTGGTTATGTCATAGCCGAGAATAATATTTTGCAAGTCCTGCACACTCGAGGTCATGAACTTTTGTTACATAAGCCTGGGAAGGTGTGTCTTATGCCATAGCCATAGCATATGTCTGGTCATGTCCAGTCCTGTACATCAGAGGCCATGCCCAGTTTCCACAAATATGGGTATGGAGGAGGTGTCTTAGGTTTTCTATCCTGTTGTTGAGCATAAAGACACTGGCGGAGAGGGAGGAACTTTCTTTTTGCAGAGAGCGAGAGAGAGGGGGGGGTTCCCCTGGTATGCTCTCTCTCGGTAAGCGCTGTCCCTCAGAGCTGGCTTAATAGCTCTCGGCAAGGTTCTCTCAGACTTGGTAAATATCTCTCAAATGTCTTGGTTGAATGCTGAGTGAATTACTTTGTGAACTGAGTGGAATTAATTGAGATGTGTTTGTGAATGTTAGTCCCGCCAGCTGTGAGGAATCTTCCTCCGAATTCATGCGGATAGGAATGGGTTTTTGAATGTTAGTCCCGCCACCTGTGTCGGGGAAAAAAGGTATGAAATTGATGTGAATTGATTTGGTGAAAATGAAAGTTTGAATGTGCTTTTTATTATCACCGGTCATTTATGAGGACATGCCTCTAAATTCTATCGGGAGATTTAAAATCACAACTGAATTGGGCAGTTGAAGTGAAACATGTTGGTAATAAATGTAAAACTGTGAATTAAAGTTTCATATTAGAACATGACCACAGCATGGTAGGTTTAGTATGATTATAATGTGTTAAAGAGAGAAGGTAGAAACCCTGTATTAGTTTGGATCTATTTTTCTTCAAATAAACTGATCCCACCTTTTTGGACTGGGACAACTTAAAAGACATCTGCGCTCTCCTCTCCTGCTTCAAAGGTAAGACTGCACCCTGTCACACTCACACTTGGGTAGGGCCACACCCCATTTACTGATATCAAAGTCCTTCGGGATCGCTTCAGCAGATTAAGAGAGTTGTCTGAATTGAAACAGCAGTTAATTGAACCTGGTTCTTCAGGAGTTAGTAGAGGTGAGATCTTGCTGACGGTGGTGGATCTGAGCCAAGCAGTAAACTTACAGGGACTCAATAACTTCTGTTAGGTCACTTAGTAGGTCTGAGTCATTTGCCAGGATAAATGATCAGCCCTCCCCGACTCTCACATCTCACACCACGCTATGAAGACAATATTTGTAGATTTCCAAGACATTAAAAGGGTCTCGAACATAAGTTAGTGATTGAAATGTTTAGGGGGTGTATTTTCTTTCTTGTCTTAAACATGCGTTGAAAATGGAGCTGCTGTGCAGGAACATTTTAGACTTGATCTGAAAAGAAAGTATTATTCTGTTGTAACATAATGTCCTGTGTCCCGCAGGATGAAAGCTAATGACTTTCCTTATCTTGGGCCGTCTAGTCGAGATTCTGGGCGAATGTTTAGCAGCTCAAAATGTCACTTCCTTTATGATCAAAACATCTCATAATCCAGAGCTGCACTTCCTGTTTAGTGCTCATTCGTGGTGCTGCTAAGTCGTTTTTTTTGTTCTTGTCATAAACTCCTAAAAACGTTTAAACTTATCTTCGTTTAGTTGGTGTGAATGCTAAGTCAGAACAAAATTAATTATTTATTATTATTCCGCATCTTTTTTTGATTGCTTTCTTGTTCCATATGTGCGCTATTACTCCGGACATTCATAGCTTTCATAATTCCAGAAATAGTATACAGTAGCTCATAAAGCGTTTTGTGAAGAGATGATGTTTTAGTCATTACTTCCCCCAGCCCCCATACTTTAGCCACGCCCCCTTACATCACTGACACACAGCGGTCACACAGCAATGTCTTCAGGCATTGCATTCTCTAGTTATGTAGAGATGTTCACGTTTATAATGAGCGACACTGAATCTAAAGAGTGCTCATTGAAGGAGGTACTGACTTGACGCGGTCCTGGTCTGAGCACTGCGGACACACGTCCTCACAGAAGTGGTAGCAGAAGGGGTCGTAGTCCTCCAGGCTCCAGCTGGAGGCCCAGTCCGTCAAATTGGCAGCCCGCCGCCCCCCCGCCTGCGTCAGCTCGTCCTCCGGGTCGCCGTTGTAGTTTCCACAGAGCCCGGCCACGTTACCATAGTAACTGCTGCTGACGGACACCATGAGGAGTGTGGACCAATCAAACGTGACCTCCACGCCAAAATCACTTAGGAGCGTGCCTCTGATTCCAGACGCTGTTATGGAGATGCTGCCTCCCTCCAGACGGATAGGAAGCTCCATCCTGATACCGTCCACCTGAGAGGGGGGGGGAGGGAGGGAGAGAGGGAGGGAGAGGGTCTGAAACCTT
Organism: Chionodraco myersi; assembly: GCA_009756435.1. Classification (NCBI taxonomy): domain Eukaryota; kingdom Metazoa; phylum Chordata; class Actinopteri; order Perciformes; family Channichthyidae; genus Chionodraco; species Chionodraco myersi. Next base: position 24,017 of record RQJG01008752.1, read on the forward strand.
TGTTGTACAATGATGATTTCATCCACTATAGCAGTGTTTCTCAAACTTTTTCATACCAAGGACCACTTAACCAATAAAAAAACCTCTCGCGGACCACCTGACTCCACAAATATCCAAAAACACATCGTTTTTTACAAATCGCCTGAAAATGGTACAAACAAGTGGCCACAGGTGTGATGAAGGTATTTATCTGGGCTATATCATGCAATCAAAAGTGAAACTTAAGCTCACTCCATTGCGGAGATATTCCCGCGAGAGTGCGGAAATCTTAAATGTATTTATTTATTTATTTCAAATGTGAAATTGTACCAATATACTCACGGACCACTAGGGGGCGCTCACGGACCACCAGTGGTCCGCGGACCACACTTTGAGAAGCACTGCACTATAGGACTTGAACATATTGTCAATATAACCATATTAGTTCTCTTCCATTAAACACATTACTTTCCACAGGAGGTGTTGGAACTGTGAAATAAGGAAAAGTAAAGGCGGTAAGATTTAGAAGAGATATTATATGCCACTATAAAAACAGTACAACACGAAATCCTGATTCAGAAATAGTATGCAAGACAGTCATTAAACCGGTGGCATTATGTGGCACAGAAATATAACTTCCCATATTAGACATTATATATTTTCTCATATCAATTAACAATCACATTCAGGTCAGGGGAGACGGAACCTCTCCATGGTGTAAAGAACTGTGAGTAGAGTAGAATGGGAGCGAGGACCCCTCTGTAGAGGTCCCAGTGACACGTGCTCTCTGCTTTGAAGCCATCCTAGTACCAGGAGTCTAGTACTAGGAGCAGTGGGCAGCTAGTGTCCGGCACCCGGGGAGCAATGGGAGTGAAGGGGGGAGGGGGTGTCCGGTGCCTTGCTCAAGGGCACCACGGCAGAGCCCAGGAGGTGAACTGGTCGGTGTGTGTGTGAGTGTGTGTGTGTGTGTGTGGTGTGTGTGTCTGTGTGTGTGTGTGTGCTGTGTGTGTGTGTGTGTGTGTGTGTGTGTGTGTCATGTCTCCATACATGATAACATTTCCATGCATGTGAGTTCTATACAGTCCACATGTTTAGATGTTCTGTGTAACATCACTGTGTCCGTTGACAGTAACATGTTAACATTGGCAACAGCAGTGAACACGTACACGACCAAACACTTCATCTGCATCAGAGGTCCTTTGTGTCGGGAATTAGAATGGAATCTAATTATCAGAGTAACTAGGAAGAGTTGCGGCTGGCATTATTTGCGCTGAGCACAGACCCACCAGTATGAGCCCTCTCTGGGAGGAGGGGATGGAGATGCGATGGCCCAGCATCTCCACCGTGGCTGAGCGCACGAAGGAGCCTTCAGAGTTTCCTCGCAGCTCATTCTTGCTGATCACGGTGAACGGTGCCAGGGAGGGGTCGAGACCTGGGAAGTGATGTGTGTTCATGTTAGCAGTGGGACCATCGACTCAAAGGCCAGTGGACCTGAAGCATGCTAACTCAATTCAAGGGTGTAGGACTCAGTCCTGCACCACTCTATTTCTTTGGTCATCGTAATGGAAAGAGTGAGAGTGCTCAGCAGAGCAGACAGACCTGTGGTGTTGACCAGAACGTAGGTGCAGGTTCCCTGGAAGGAGTACCGCGTGTTGTCAAACGTGCTGTAGTGCGGGTCGCCGAAGGCCCAGCACAGGGCTGTGGAGTCAGGAGCACACACTGCCTGCTCCTCTGACGCCACACAGTGCTCCTTCACTCTGCACTCAACCTCAGCACAAGGGTCTGCAACACACACACACACACACACACACACACACACAC
>RQJG01008753.1:0-18281 GCA_009756435.1 Chionodraco myersi
TATCAGCAAAACTAGGGCCTGGATCTAATCAGCCCTAACTATAAGCTTTATCAAAAAGGAAGGTCTTAAGCGCAATTGAAATGCTGGTTCTTCTGGGGGTGTTCTATGGTTCTATCTCAGCTGCCTGCACTGTACAATCGCTGGAGGACTGGGCTGTCACTCAAAAACTGAGTAGCCAATGGGGACGCACCCCTGAAAGTCCGGCCCACCTGGGAGGTTTGTGTCAGAATCTCATGCTCTCCTCTCACTGATCACCATGGAAACCTTTGATCTCTGGACACGTCGGTAATCAAATATAAACACCTGTGTCATGGAACACGATGATGTCATGCCTCCAACTGCCATGCTCAGAGCAGCAGACTTCAGATAATGGTTAATGGTCCTTCAACATGTCTATGTGCCATTAGTATATACTGTATACGAGGGGAATCGTGCAATTTAATTTATTATTTATTTATGTACATATTCCCTATAATGTCTATTTAAGTCCCATTTCTTGTTTTTATAGTGTCTTGTTGTTTTTATATTGTCTTGTTGTTTTTATATTGTCTTGTTGTTGCGTGTTGGCACCTTGAGTTCATTGTAATTTCGTTGTACCTGTACAATGACAAATTAAATATCTATCTATTCTAGTGAGTTTTCCTCAAAAGCTGTTGCCATGGCATCGCCGTAAAACACGATATTGCTATAACTCCTATGAAAATGGTCAAAAAGTGCTCAAACTTCACCTGTGTGCTAACAGTCCAGCTGTAAAGACATCTATTTGACAGTTTTAAGATTTCTTCAAATGCCGTTGCCTTGGCAACACAATGCTCACTATGAAATACGGTTTTCTCACAACTTCAGTTAAAATGCTCGAAACAGCCCAAAACTTCACAGGTTTGGTAACGATGCAACCATCAACACATCTAACGTATTATGGGATGTCATCAAATGCCGTTGCCATGGCGACAGATCATTCACCATCAAGTTAGTTCAGAAGTTTGTATTGCAAATATTCTGCTGCTTTTCCAAGCCTTTTTACTTTCTTTTCTTCTCTCATCACACATTCAAGCCCCCAGTGTTCATGTATCATTTCAATCTAAATTATTCACTTTCTTCTTACACATTACATTTCAGCATAGCAGTTTAGCGTCAGCTTTTCAGCATAAAGCATTCCCACTAGGAATTTCTTCAGGAATTGCATTCTCTAGTTATATTTATTTGTTTACATATAAGTTTGCCTTACCATTATTATTTAAACAACAATATTGGAAGTGAAAGATAAAAAAATACTATGAAGGTCCAATAACAGCCAACAACATTTCAATGTTTGACTTATTTGCAATGGGGAGTGGGCTATCTTGAGAAAAAGCAACGCACCCACCATCTGTTTTTAAACACCGAAAATAAATCAAACTCATCAGCAGTCGCAGAGGGCTCACACTGTGTCACTGTGAAGTCAGTGTGCTTATACAGTCAGAGGAACACACACACCATTAACTGTTAAGAGGACTGAGGTGTGTGCAGAAGCTTCACTCAGTGCTGCTGCTGAATACTGACTGCCTCATAAAGGTGTGTCTGTGTGTGTGTGTGTGTGTGTGTGTGTGTGTGTGTGTGTGTGTTGTGCACTGTAAGCAAAAAGTGCTTGCATCGGCAACGTTTACCTTTGAGAGGCCTCTCAAATCAAAGACAAGAATAATGTGCGCAGAAAAGTCTGAGGTCGAACAAGGATACACCACACACACACACACACACACACCACACACACCCACACACACACACCCACACACAACACCACACCACACACACACACACACAACACACACACACACACACACAACACACACACACACACCACAACACACCACACCACACAACAACACGACACACACACACACACACACGCACACACACACAGTCTTGCACTGCTCGGCTTTTTTTATTTCTATATGAATGTAATTTCATTTTTTAAATCTCTCCTTTGTTCCTCCACTTTCTCCTGTTATCTCTCGTCATTTCCTCTCCTCTCATTGTCCTCCCTCTTTATTTGGGTTCTGACTCTGTCCCTGTATCATGAGATCTATCAGAGCTCCTGTGTGTACCTCAGCATCACACCTGATGGGCTTTAACCCAACTTACATGTTAGCATTCCACCCTCCACGTTTTCATCTGTTCATGGGTTGACACTGACACTGGCACTATCAATTAGATTGCAAATATCAGGGTTTGAAATCGGGCTAATTGATGAACCAAACCCCACATCATCCCTTCATGACCTTAATGTAGTTCAGTTAACATGCACTTTCTTGTGCTGATGGTTGAGGCTGCCATGTGTAATTAGTGTAACTGTAAACTAATTAAATTAAAAGGTCCTGCATATTAAAGATATCTATAAAGATGCTTTTTGTTGGAAATCTTATTTTAAATGTAATGTTACTGGACTAAAATACACTGAAGTTTATCATTACATAACAGATTTCAGAATGTTGTATTGCACCTTACTGTATGTGTTTACACCCAGGGGGGGGTGTGTGTGTGTGTGTGTGTGTGCTCGTGCTGTGTACTGTGGTGATTGTGTGCTTTGTGTGTGTGTGTGTGTGGTTCTGTCGTCGTGAATGTGTTACAGTATTTGTGCCACGATGTGCTGTTGCCATTCCTGTGCCGAGTGAACAAGCACCAGCTCCAGCATTGTGGAAGCAGTATAACAAATAGGAGCTGTCATACGGAGAGGGGGCGTTCTGCCCCTCTGATGATTGATGTACTACAGTGAGAGGAGGGAGATGAGAGAAGAGAGCGAGAGAAGAAGAGAGAACGAGAGAGAGAGCCGAGAAGAAGAGAGAGCAGAGAGAGAGAGGCAGAGAGACCCTCACTCTGAGCAGGGTGCTGATGGTAATGCTCGCTCCCTCCAGACTTCAGAGTGTCTGGATGTCCCTGGTGTGTGGAGCAGGATAATGCATAGCAGCTAACGGCTACACACACACACACACACCACCACACACACACACACACACACACCACACACACACCACACACACACACACACACACCACACACACACCACACACACACACACCACACACACACACCACACACACACACACACACACACAACACACACACACACAACACCACACACACACACACACACACACACAGCTGTGATACAGGAAGAGAGGAAACAAAGAGACAGAGTGAGATGAAGGAAACAACAGTAGTGTTTTCACTCATATCTTCAGCATGGCCCAATTCCAAACCACCTCCTACACCCTAACCCCTACACACTTCCACTCTGTTTGTGTCCTTAATGAAACACGCTGTTTACCAACACGCTGTTCCGTGCAAACATTTACCAAAGTCTAAAAAACGGTAAACATGTGCATTTCATTGTAAAGTTTTGTATTTGATCAGGGACTGTTGTAACAATCCAACAGCTCATAAACATCCGATTTTAAAACAAAAAGAGGTTTACAAAAAGGATCTCCTGACTCAAGCGACAGGAATATATAAATAGGAAAAGGGAGGTGACGCGAGGACATTCCAATAGAGAAAAGAGTATGTTGTCGCTGACGTTGGCATTCATCCTTAGATGCAGACCCTCATACAGGGTGAGGGAGTCCATGAAAAGTGCCCGCTGCCGTGGAGAGGCAACATGGCAGACAGTCAAAACAAATCAGTGTGCCTTCATAGGATGTTCACGCAATAATGTGGAGCAGGATACCATTCACTATCTACCTCGGAGTTATAGTGAGAAACTGTGAATCACTTGGCTAAAGATCTTTCATTTTAAACACATATGCACTTTTAATTTCATAGTACAAGGTGACGAAAATGGCAAAGATTCAGCACATAAGCAGCAGTATGAAATACATTTAAACCTATATGAAATGAAGATAAATGAGACAATGCAACGTTCCAAATATGATGTAGCGTCTGCAGCAGGGAGCGCCCCCCCCCAGCTGATCAGACCATTAGCTCTGAGTCTGTATGTAAATGATTATGTAGTAATTGGGTATATGGCACATTATCAGAGGAAAAGTTAGATTCTGTACCTGCATTTCCTCTTCATTCAAACACCATTCCACTTTTATTTATCATAGCCTGTGTCAGGAAACAGTTTGTGTGTGCATATGTATGTGTGTTGGGGTGTGTGTGTGTGTATGTGTGTGTGTGTGTGTCTTACTTATGTATTGCACATGGACAGGTTAGCTTTCTACAAGCCAATCAATCAGACTAAAGACTGTAAATACACACACACAGTCTTGATGAGAACAATATATAGAAATGTGTATTGATTGGGATAAACCCCTTGAGATGCACCATCTCGTTTTCAAGGGGGTCCCGACAATAGCAACAACTTACAGACATACATAAACAAAAAGACAAAATGCAAAACATGACACACAAGACAAACCACATACAGTCTGTAAAAGTAAAATGCAAGCAATGCATACAATCATTACAATTTGAGACAGTCGAGCAAATCAATTTCATCAATATCAGTTTCATTAATAACAAGTACAGACAGTGGCGTTTCTATATGTACAAAAGTGGTGGGGCACAAAAAACTCAGATGTCTATATATAAGCTTCTGCAGAGAGGTTCATGGCTGGTGAGGCACTGGCACTGACTCTTCAGGTTTACAAATATATTAAATCAAAATATAAAATTATTTTCAAAAGCTTTTTTTGTCTGATGCTTCAATTACTTTTAAACAGACAGTTCAACAGAAGGATACCCAAAAAAAATGTAATTTTATCATTTAAATATTGAATTGTTCTCTCTTAGTAAGATCCCATTTTCAATAAAATTGAAGTCTTACCTTGACTTGAAGATGAAGTCCATTTGCCTATCCTTCTGGACAAAAATCTCTATTACTTTTTTGTAAAAGTCCTCCTTAACTTCTTGTAGTTTCAAAAGTCTATCATAAATCTAATCTAATCAATAGATTTTTGATTCGAAAATGATAAAAGTAGGGTAGACATGTGGATATTATCCGGCTGAACAAAACGTACATTTATCTAACAGCTACGTTTCCCACAGATCTTATTTTGAGCTATTTTCTAAAATCCTATGGAGAAATCTCGTTGCTTTTTTGTGGAGGGAAGCCATGCGCAGCTTACTTCCTGGTTTTAGGATGCCTCACTGCAGCTCTCTCGTCTCCTCTTCACACACCACACTTTTCGCGGCACACGTACTTACAGCCAATCAGCTCTGAATTATGTGAGATGACATATGGTGGGGATGGCAGCTCTTTGCCTCTATGAGAGGCTTCTCAATACTCAAATTTCCCCTCCTCGACTCCCCTCCTCGACTCCCCTCCTCGAGACTTAGTCCCGCCCACAGGAGATGCGAGCGGAGGACCGAGGAGGGGAACCGCGGAGAGAGGAGGGGAAGCAGCAGACGTTTAAAGAAATGAGAACTCCTCTCCTCTGAGCGGTCATATTAAAGCGACGTCCGTTCATTATTAGTGGCAACAGCTGCATCAGCTGTCGAGTGTTTTGTCATATTTTATAATCTCTGTTAGATCAGCTGAACATTGTTCCCCCACATATTTACTTTGAATTCATTGAGAGTGCGGTATAATGAGACAATAGCAGGCTACAGATGCGGACACACACACACAAATATATTTATATAAATATATGCAATTTAAAGTATGAGAGCACTCTCATAATAACGTAACACAATCAGAGACTGGATATATCCCCCCCCCTCTCTCTGGTCGCTGAAATGGGGAATTGAAATTACGGGCCAAAAGTTGTATTTGCAAGTATTACAAGTAAGCAGAGGACACCAAACCAACTGAGACCCGTCTGTCCGCTGCATCTACGCACTGTACAACACACACCTACACACTGTACAACACGCACCTACAGCTCCTAAAGCATAATCAGGCTACAGCCGTTGTGTATTTTATTATGTGAAGCACTAAATGGTTTTAGAAAAATATAGACTCTTTGTTTGTAGATATCTACTAAACTAAAGCAAATAAAGAGAGTAGGCATGTTATACTGAGTGATATATATATTTTACACACTGCTCTGCTTTCTGCACAGGCCTCACAGCTGTTCTCACTGTAAACATCGCGTTGCGATGAGAGCAGGTTCTAAAATAATATCCAGGGGTTGCATGCAGAGCTGTCATTGGCTGAGATAAGTCCGGCCGTGCGTCACGCCTCCACCGTTCCCGGAAATGCATCCGCGGAGGAGCCGTGGAGGAACCATCAGTGTATCCTCGGTTATAGCTCCTCCAGAGAGCCTCCTCGAAACTCGATCCTCGGTCCTCGGTGTGCATTTAGAGAAATGAGACGTCCTTCAAAATGGCGCGCTGAAATTCATTTCCGGGTCACTACTGGAGGACCGAGGAGTCGAGGAGTCGAGGAGGGGAAATTTGAGTATTGAGAAGCCTCTAGTGTCATTATTTTTTGCCACACACATTAAATAGGAAAATACTCTGAGCATGCGCAGTGTAGTTTTTGCAGTCACCGTTCACTCAGACAGTGAGAGGGATGGGCATGATCGGGTTTTGTCCCACATGGCTCTAAACAGCTCAATAGGCACACACTGTAGACACTAATTAGAAGAACACAGACTAAAACAGCAATGTACAGACGAATCAGATGATTAAACATGATCTTAAAATATATTTTATATATTTTTTAATTAATTTTTGCATTTTGTTGTAATCATTATTTTAATACTTTCTGCTGACACTAGGTGGGGCTGTGCCCCACCTGCCCCTAATGACCAGCCGCCACTGAGTACATACCAGTTGAAAGTGAGATGATAATGCATGTTTAAACATAGCCAATGATGCAAGAGATCTAATAGCAGCAGGTAAAGTATTCCAGTCAGTTGGGGCTTTGAACATGAACGCTCTTCTGCCAATCAATTTTTTTGCAGAGGGGACAGAGAAATACATCTGAACAGAATGTCTAACTTGATGATTTGGCGAGTAGGGTACAAAATACTGCTTTAAATAAGGGGGATAGTTAAGATAAATGCATTTAAATATCAGCTGAAGCCAATGCGTGTGTCTTCTTATATTTAAAGAAGGCCATTTAAGTTGGTTATACATTGTGCAGTGATGTGTACGAAAAGGACAACCAAGAACAAATCTGCATAGTCTGTTGTAGGCTATGTTGAGTGGAGCAAAATCTGATTTATGTGCATTTTGGTAGACAACATCACAATAGTCCATAATCGGAAGAATAAGTTGAGAAGCATTTCTCTTTCGGACACTGAGCGTAAAACAATTGCGAGAGCGGTGTAAAACACTGATTCCGTAATTTACTTTTTGTATTACATGCTTTATATGTAGTTTAAATGAAAGTTCAGAGTCTAGCCATACACCAAGATATTTAAAGCTATCAACTTTATGCAGAGAAGTGCCATCCTTACATGTTATTACTACATTAGGTTTGGATTTGAGCTTCTGCCTGGTACCAAAGACCATGGTATAAGATTTTGTTTTGTTAAGCAGTAGTTTATTATGTGATAGCCAGTCCTGTAAGATATTAAATTCCGATTGAAGGGTGATCTGAATTTGTGAAAAATCTGATTTGGATGTATATATGACAGTGTCATCAGCATAAAGGTGAGTACAACAATTAATGAGACAAGAAGATAAATCATTTATGTAAATAGAGAACAGAAGTGGGCCCAGAGTTGATCCTTGGGGTACACCCTTTTGTTGGATCAACAGGTCAGACTATTTTCCATTAACAACCACACATTGCTTTCTACTGCGAAGATACGAGTTAAACCATAACACTGTATTATTAGAAAGGCCAATGCCGTGAAGTGTATCCAAGAGCAAATATCGATCAACGAAATCAAAGGCTTTTGTCAAGTCAATAAAAATGGCTCCTGTGAGTTCACCATCATCTACAAGTCATTCGTAAATTTAAGTAGGGCAGTTGTTGTGGAGTGATTAGGCCTGAAGCCAGATTGAACCGGAGATAACATATTACAAGTATTGAGATAATGTGACAGTTGATTATAAATTATTTTCTCCAAAACTTTGGAAATAGAGCAGATTATAGAGATTGGTCTATAAGTATTTGTATCAAGTAAATCACCACCTTTATGCAGTGGAGTGATACGTGCACATTTCCAAATAGTCGGCAACTCACAGGTGGACAAAGACAGGTTGAACAAAGTGGTACATGAGAATATGGGACGCCAGTTTTATGAACCTGTTTTCTATACCATCAAGTCCTGCACTGCCATCCACTTTTAATTCTGTGATAGCATTATGAACTTCGTGTGGTAGAATTTTCTTAAAAGAAAAAGAACTGTTGCAGTATGAGTTACTATTAGAAATACCAGTCGTCAGATAGTAGTGTGGAACATACATTAGCCAAATGCTGATTACATATTTGGGCAATGGATAATGGGTCATGAATTATTGTATCAGCAGTTCTTATTTTATTAATAGAATGTTTACCTGATTTATTTAAAATAGATTTAATTTTAGTCCAAAATTGCTTGCGATTCTTAAAGTCCGATGTGAGAGATTCTTTATAGTAGTTGGATTTAGCATTTCGGGTTTTGGTTTTACTCAGATTTCGGAGATGCCTGTATACTTCCCAATGGGCTATAGTTCTTGAATGACGATATATAGACCATGCTTTATCCCTTTCCCTAAAGAGACTGATGAGTTCAGAATTGATCCAAGGGAGATGTTGACCTTTGACCTTAACCGTTCTCAGAGGTGCATGTTTGTTCATGACATCAGTGAGCTCTTTATGCAGAAAATCCCAAGCATCTTGTACAAAAGGTATTAGTTGAAATCTGTCCCAATTAAGGGCAACAACATCATTAATAAATAAATCAACATTCAATTTTTTATATTGTCTGATTTTGACTAGTTTTGGAGGTAGTTTAATTCATTTGATTTTCCATACGCAATAAACAATTGAATGATCGCTGAAGCAATCCGACATGACACCAGCTTTTAAGATTCTGTCAGGGTGTGACACCAGTATCCAGTCAAGCAGAGATTGGGTTCTAAGAGTGATACGAGTTGGCTCATTAATTAGCTGTTTAACATTTAGACTACTGAAAAGTTTTTTCTCTCTATCAGATGATTTCCAACCAATTTCTGTTGAACTCACCAAGCAAGATTATTTCATTTCCGCAGGAAATGGAGTTGATAGTGTCAATTATGTGGTTAAAAGACTGCAGGTGAAGAAGGTGGCCTATAGATGCTACCAATAGTTAAGCATTTATTTTCATGAAAAATAATTTTAAGAAAAATGCATTAAAAATGTAGAGGCTCTATAGAAGTAGCAATTAGCTCAGTCACAAGGTCAGAGGAGACATGAATAGCCACACCTCCACCCCTGCTGCATCTATCGGATCTGTAAAGCAAATCATTTGTGATTTGTAGTTCACTATCGGAAATGTTACTATTAAGCCAAGTTTCAGAGAGTGTGATGATTTTAGGTTTATGGAGAACAACCCATATCCGAAGTAAATCAATTGTGGGCAATAGGCTCCTGATATTCAAATGAATGATTTGTATACCCTTTAATTCATCCAGTCTGGAAATAATAGCAAATAACGTTCCTGTCACATGTTATGCATACATGCGATTCATGATTGTAAAGATTGCTAGATTCAATCATTAATGTAAAACAGACATACAAAACATTCAAACACAAAAATAAAAATACAAAAAAACACAAAAACAACCTTTAAGAAGGCCCAGCAGCCCTGGACACCAAATCCCAGAACATTACCATGAGTAAACTTGGACAGGTTAGCTTTCTACAAGCCAATCAATCAGACTAAAGACTGTAAATACACACACACAGTCTTGATGAGAACAAATCAATCAGTGTAGGAGATAGTCCGAGTCTGTCACTGTGTGTGTGTGTGTGTGTGTGTGTATGTATGTGGTGTGTGTGTGTGTGTGTGTGTGTGTGTGTGTGTGTGTGTGTGTGTGTGTGTGTGTGTGTGTGTCAGGCACGTGCACACACAGACATCAAAGTGGGCTTGAGCCCCTGCCCTTTTTCTTCCTCCAGGGAAAGTGAATACAAAAAAATGAATATATATCTACTGCTGTTTGCTCAGTTTCCCTTTCCAAAAATGTGTGTGTGTGTGTGTATTTGTGTGTTGTGTGTGTGTGTATGTGTGAGTATATAAGTGTGTGTGTGTGTGTGTGTGTGTGTGTGTGTGTGTGTGTGTGTGTGTGTATATGTTTTTCACTCTCTGCTCACTGTGATAAGTGGGTTAAGCTCCTCTGGGTTAATTAGACTGTTTCAGATGTGACTAATTAGCTGGCTGCATGCACTACAATATGCTAAATACCCTGCAAGTGTGTGAGTGTGTGTGTGTGTGTTGTGTGTGTGTGTGTGTGTTGTGTGTGTGTGTGTGTGTGTGTCTGTCTGTCTGTGTGTGTGTGTGTGTGTGTGTGTGTGTGTGTGTGTGTGTGTGTGGTGTGTGTGTGTGTGCCCCTGACATGTGTATATAAGATAAAACATTATTTAGCAATACATTGTGTATGTTCAGGATGTGTGTGTCCTCGTTCATCATTTTATAGATAAGCATTTTTAAAATGTATGAATTCATTTTCAACCTCCGCTCTCAAGCGGAATCAGTAATTAATAACTAAGGTCCAGCATTAGTATGAAAATATATGTAAGTTGTGCCATGTTGCTTCCTGTCCTTATGATCAATTCAGATCCAGGCTTGGATTTTCTTAGGAAATCTTCTTATATACATGTTTTTAAATGTTCTTTAACCGGACTAAAATGAACTAAAGTGTATCATTACATAACATAATTCAGAATTTGTTATTGCACCTTACTGTGTGCCTTTACACCAGGGGTGTGTGTGTGTAGGTGTAACGTGTTTTTTTCTATGTTAAGAGAGAACAGGTAAGGCTACCGTGACGGTTTGATTCAGAAGGAGTTTAATGTATAAGACACTGATGTTAAGGTGACCAGAATGTTTAGTTCCACTGTGTACAACATGTTATAAGGGACCCACAATATATCTCTATGCAAGGGATAATGTGCAGCGCGGCGGGCTCTATGGAGAAAAGAACACCTGCATCTAGATCCCTCTGCAGGTGGTACTTTAAGTATATTTTGATGATAATACTTTTGTACTTTTACTTGAGTAACATTTTGAATGCAGGACTTTTTATTGTAACTGAGTATTCCTACACTCTGGTACTTTTACTCAAGTACAAGATCTGAACTTCTCACACCTCTGACAATAAATCCTGAGTGTTTACAAAAGAAAACCCTGCTCTGAAGGTTATTTTCATTTTACAAATCCTGCACTCAGCTTTGCTTTCTCCAATATCATTGAAAAGCAGCCAGATGCTGCTTCTTTTTTCGGTTTTCGCTCATTTCTTGACTTTTTCTGACGCGCTTGCATTTGAATCCGTCTCCCCGTGGCTCTGTGTAGCTGGCCTGTACCACTACACCTGCTGTCTTTGGAGCGTCTGCCCCCCACCCTTCTTTCACATAATGGTATGATCCTAGTGTGTCCTCGCATATGATTGGCCGCATGGTGGCCCAGCTAAATAAAGACCCGCCCCTGCCTGCAAGGATTCTCAGCAAGAGTGCTGAAGTCTCCAATATGGTCTAGCTGCGGCCAGTACACGATGGTACACGATGGTACACGACACGCCCACCTGACACGACACTACGGTGGCTGAGAGGCACCACCGTTAAAAGCGAATTGACGAGATTTACATCATACAGCCCATGTACTATAAACATTGATTTGAATTTCTTACAGTAGGAGAGGTTTTGGGGTTTAGGGTTAGGATGGGGGGAAGGGTTAGATTGAAGGGAGGGAAGAGAACTGCTACCCGGGAACGTTCATACTGGGTAGTTTATTTAGTTTTAAAAAAATGATCCAACGAGTTCGAGACCACAAAGGAAGTGTAGTACCACCGTTTGGCCACAAGACTCCGGCGCACTCCTGGGGGCTTGGTTCAACCTCCACTGTCCGCGGCCGCAGCTAGACAGCTAGACAGCTAGACAGCTAGACCTTTCTCAGCCACCGTAGTGTCGTGTCAGGTGGGCGTGTCGTGTACCATCGTGTACCGCCCAAGCCCCCAGGAAGTGCGCCGGAGTCTGATGAGAATATTCGTGCTGGCCAAACGGCGGTACTACACTTCCGTTTGGTTGCTGGGCCCAGAAACATTTTTCCCATTGACTTACATGGGGAAAGAGTGGTCTGTAACTCGTTGGATAATTTTTTAAAAACTAAATAAACAACCCAGTATGAACACTTGTATAGCCCTTATTAAAAACATCTGTTCCTCAAGTTGTAAAAATGTGCTAATAACGTTATTCTGAGAGTTATTTCCCTCGGCATTATGAACGCGCATCTAACCCACGGGACCGCGCTGCCCGGCACGTTCATGTTACGTGTTCAGCACTACATGAGTTTCTCTTTACCCATGGATGCACAATAACAACGGATCCATATCGCCTTACTGCCAGCCCACGGAGCTGTAATAATGGATATATTGCACATGTTTGCTGTAATTCATCATTTGTAAAATATTATACTACATGGGCTGTATGATGTAAATCTTGTACCGTAAATGTTGTATTAAATAAAGTTAATATTACCGACGTAGATTAACGTTCCTGTAGCTTCTTATTGCACTAACAAGTTTATTGCATTGCATATATATATAATATATATATATATACAGTGCAATAATTCTTTCATGCTAAATGAAGCTCTGTTGGATATCACTAGATCCTGTTACAGCATAATAGAAGTACATAACGATTGATGTGTACATTAGCATAATTACTAGCTAGCCGCTAGCTGCTAACTGCATAATAACAAGCTATTACCATGCTGTCATGAACACACGGTGCTGTTACGTGTACGCAAATTGACGTGCTTGATGTGAACGAGCATGTTGGGCCCCAGTCGGATAGTTTAACAATCAGCTCCTAAGTTCTAACCCTATCGTCTATTCCTTGACCTCTGAGTGAAACGTCACGGGGTTAAGGGATAGTGGATAGGAGAATTCAAAAGGACTTAGGAGAAGAGACTCCGGTACTTTAGAGAATCCGAATGCACTTTCACTATCCGACGTGTTTATGATGCGCCAGCGGACGTCATTGTGTGCGTCTGCTGCTGTGGGGAAACTATGGAAACCACCGTTTTCTATACAGCGGACTACAACATGGATGTTTAATAAGAACGAGGGACTACTGTGAACTCATCTAGAGACTCTGCACCGTGCTCTGATGCTGCTGCTTTGCTTTATGAACGTGAACAACAGAGAAACATATTCTTCAGGATCAAAGCTGGAATTAAAATAAAAAGGAAAGTGAAACTTCTGCTCGTCTCCCTCTCCCTCCGGTCCACATTAATACAAATGATCCCAATACGTATGATTGTATGAACTAAAGATTTAAAATCAATACAGATGTATTTATTATAAACGTTAGTCCTTAACATCTATCACTGTGTATATCACCATTCAAACATCTTTTAAAAGTTGAACAAACTCCACACAGCTCAGTAAAGACTGAAATGTTGACTTTATTTGATAACTTCAGTGAAAACTAACGTTCATATTTCTCTTTTTGATTATAATACTGATGAACGTTCAAAACAAAGCACTTTGGCAACTTACCACCTACGTTTTAAAATGCTTAATAAGCACCGTAACTTTCATGATATCATTTCTCGGTCATAATCGGTGTTGTTTCCGTGAACGGCCCTGTGCTGGTTGACGGCAAATGCTGCGGCTGCAAGGCATTGTGGGGCAGCATTTTCGCTTCTCCTGCGGTAGGGAGGTCCAGTGGTTCCTAAGCTAAAGGAGGTTATAAAGGAAGTTTGAAACCTCCTTTCCTATCATTCTCATCATTCTAGAGAATTCGAACGGCACTTATCATGGCTGCCACTGAGGGACTTCCGGGTCATTTCACTCCTTTAGGAAGGTTCCTAAGCTAAATGGACTATTCGACTTCAGCCCTGGTTAAAGTTGCGCATGCGCTATGAACGCACATACGGGTACTTCTCAGGCATGCCGGGTAATCTGTGACGTTTCACTCTCTCAAAAGTTGGGCCATTTTATCATCATGCGCTCATGAGCAACTCTCATAGGAATGAATGAGGCCCCGCCTCCCACGCTGTATCCAGTTCTACACATTCTACACATTCTACACGTTCTACACATTCTACACAGTAACCATGGTACCGCCGTGTACTGGCCGCGGCCGCAGCTAGACCCTTCTCGAAGATTCTGCTCTCCCCGACGGGAGTCTGCTCTTCGAGCGGCAGCTCGCGATCGGCGAATGGAGACCTCTGAATTAACCTCTTAAGCCCTGAGCCTGTTTTTCAGGTTTCAGGCTCGAAAATGCCACTAACACAACAAAGACTATATCTTCACTTCTAAAAGGGGTAAATGAATAATCCTTTCTCTCAAAGCAAGGTTACATCTGTGAGTTGGATGTAGAAGTGTCAGAATCAATATAGATGGTTTTATTTTAAAGTAAATTCAGATGGAACACAGTAAAAACATGTAAATTCTAATGTCCGCCTAAAAAAAAAACATTACTTATAGTGAAAACCACCCTTGAATGATGGGCTAGTAGACTAAAAGCTTTAGGAATCCAAACTATAACATATAATAAGTACCCTGTATCAAGATTGATGCAAAACATGTGCAATTTGACCTTTTTAGAGAGGTTTAGAAAAATAAAGTCCAAACGGACTCACCTCTGGGTAATTTGGGAACCATCAGTTCCATTTGAACTTTTTCACTGTAAAAATCATTTTATTAATTTGAATTATCACTATAGGTATTCATTCCATCCAAATACAACTGTTGTGAAAAAAAACAAAAAAAAAACATAGGCCTACTCTGTTATCCTCTTACAGTGAGCCTCTGAATTAGCCCAGAGCGAAAAATGCTAACCTATTACTGCACCAAAAATCACTCCTAGCTCCCTTATTACTTATCCTAGCTGCACATCCAACACATTGTTTATGATCGTAAAGACACATAATCTAACGGTGCCCACCTCAACACGGAAAGATACAAACTCGCGACGTTATCAACAAAAACGTACATCAAAACAAGTGGCGCTATCGCTAATGCACTAGGCTAACATGGCTCACCTTCCTCTTTGTCTGGTCTAAACTGGTCTTCAATGGCATTAAAACAATAAAAACGATGATGTAGTTAATCCATAGGTTAATATCCAATGTGGATGTGTCCCCTTTGAAATGTTCTGATAATCTATAAGCAATAGAACTGCAATTCCGTTATCTGCTGTCCGCTCTGTGCTCCATGTGCTCTGGGTCCTGCAATTCCTGCTTCCTTTACAATAAGTAAAGTCTGCTGCGTAATGTACTTAAACTGGCTGGCATTATTTATACTTTACGCAGGACCATATCTCTGGAACCCATTGGTCGATTTGGGTGATTTACACCTTTTTCTTAACCATTACATCCAATAGAATCGATGGGCAAATCCACGTAAACATTACCATTGCGGATGTAATAGAGAAGCAAATGAAACATATCTGAAAGTAAAAGCCTGGACGGCTAAACTTTATACCCAGTATATTGCCATAAATATGATGATGGATTATCAGTAAACATTTCTACGTGACACAAAGACATTGGATTAACCTTGAGCTGCGTTTTTATTCCGTTGAACACAACTTTTGATCACAAATCAAAAAAGGCAAGACGTAATTATTGTAATATTTTTGAAACCGGATGTTGTTTACTTTCTCTTTTCTGGCTGATAGCTCCAGGAATTTGAGGTCGTACAGTAATGACATTACATGTGTGGAATCTGTGGAGTCTCAGCTTTAAATTGTATATCTTGTTTGTGCAGTTAAGATAGTAATAAGGGCATTTCTACCGTGAGTTCTGTGTAAAAAAGCGTTAGCATTTTTTTGCTCAATGCTAATTCAAAGGCTTGGTATTACTCTTGTGTTTTTTTTAGCTAACAATTGTTCTTATTGTCAGTTAGCGGAGTTTATTACCTTTAAAAGGGTATGAAACATTAATAGTTTCATAAATGTTAAGAAGCCCTGAGACATAGTCTCGTAAAAAAACGGTGGGATGGGTCCACTGGGGGGACCTTCGGGCTTAAGAGGTTAAAGTATCAAGTCTCCTCAAGTCAGAAGGCTCAAGTCCAAGTCAAGTCCCGAGTCATTGGTGTTCAAGTCCAAGTCAAGTCGCAAGTGTTTTGTGATTTTGTCAAGTCGAGTCTCAAGTCATCAAATTGGTGACTCCAAGTCATGTGACTCGAGTCCACACCTCTGGTTAAGAGTGACCTATGGAGATAAAGGGAATTCGATGACAAAGAGAAACGTGGATATAAACGAAGAAAAAGCAACAGTCAATATATGTTCCTGTTTGCTATGGTTTATTTTGTCTCTTTCTCTCTGGTTGAGGAGGTTGACGTTAACTGTCTTTAGAGCAAAGCATGCAATATATCATGTCATTTTGAGGACACACACACACACACACACACACCACACACACACAACGCACGCACACGCACACCCACACACACACACACACACACAGGTGGTGCAGCAGTAGATTCAGTTGGCAGGATCTCTTTTAATTTTACACTAATCTTTTACATACAACACAACGTAATGCTATCAACAAAATATAACAACAAGCAAATACCTTAATTACATAAATGCAGGTTACTGGAAGTCTGGTGATTTGCTATATAGAATACATTTAAATGTGAAGAGCATATTGCTGCTGTGTGAAAGTGAGTATTACAACTTGCATATTAACACTTGGTTTTTTTCTCTTTCTGTTGATGCCATCCATGATTTCTGGTTGATAAAGGTAAGACCAAAAACATTTTCTTCTTGGAATGCATGCATCATGACTGACTGATGAAAAACGAATTGTACCAGTAAAGGTGTAGCCACACCTCTGATGACAACACAGTCTCACTACCTGAGCGTCCAGGAGCGACGCTTGGTCAGGGTCCCGTAGCGTGCAGTTGGGACGCGCCGAGTCTCCTTCAGCTTCATAAACAGATGCAAAGAGCTTTCAACTGATTGCAATGTATTCCCATCGGTGGCGGTATTTGACGCTCAGGGAAGCACCGTATCGGTCCATGTCGGCGGCACTTAAAGGCAATGTGAGCGTCCATTCCCATTGGATAACGGAGGATTTTACACCCGGAAGTAAGTATGCTCTGTTGATTTATTTGACAGTGATATCTGCACTACTCATCAACTCAAAAACACCAGATTATCCTTGTTGATTACACAACATTGATTGGTTTAAATTGTGTACATTGCTTTTGTATTTTCCCCCTTCGATTCGGAGAAACAAATATTTTTTCAGAAGACACTACACTACCCAGAATCCTCAGCTAATGTTTGGGACTACACCATGTGCTTTGTTTCACAAACTCCGTGATTAGTCCTCACGCTCTGTGATTGGTTAACCTCCAACTGCATTCCATATGAAAACGTTTCGTAAAAGATAAAATCATATTTTACTTGCTACTTTACTTTACTAACTTTATTCAGCAGTGCTTGCTTTACTGTTTGAAAGTCATCACATGAATGCATTGTAATAAATGGTTCGGCTGCATCAGTGGCGGTTCTAGAACATTTTACATGGGGGGGGCAAAGGGGGGGAAAGAGGTCATGCCAGGGTGGCATGGGAGGGCGGACAGTACGTGATATTTTACACTGTATATAACCTATTTATTGTTAATTCATGCCCTAACACAAGTGTTCCTAATGCACAAGAGAAACAAGGTGTTCAGACAAACAATCGGGTGCCCTTTGAGGCCCCCAAGCTTCCTCAATCATTTTAAATGAAAGGAAACTACAAAATGTATTTTAAAGCAATGAATTAATGGAACAGGTTGTTTTGCATTATAATGTAAAACCAAATATATATATTTTGTTTAAAAAAAATTGGTTGTCTTAGTATTAGACAGACATATTTGCATGTCCTCACTAAGCATTATTACATATTAATTTAATATTAAACAAATCAAAATGGCCAATTATCCTAAAATGTTGCTGCTAATATAATCATATGCTTGTCAACTTTAACTGATCATAAAGAAATTCTGAAAAAATACTTGAATTATCTATGAAATTGCAATATTGTCCCTCAGTTTGTTTCAACCCCGTCACGTCACGCCACACCATTTACCCTCCTATTAAAATAGTGGATCAGTCCATGTGTGATCTGCAGGGAGGGTCAGTCCATGTGTGATCTGCAGGGAGGGTCAGTCCATGTGTGATCTGCAGGGAGGGTCAGTCCATGTGTGATCTGCAGGGAGGG
>RQJG01008754.1:0-13723 GCA_009756435.1 Chionodraco myersi
TAATGATACATGACATTTTTAATCAAATTCATCCAAGTGTGGGAAAATCTTTGTCTGCAGATGATGGGGCTTTGTGGGCAAAAGGCCGCAATGTAGCACATGTTGGAAAGGAAATACAAGCTGCAATAGTTGAAGTGGAGAAATGGACAAATAAATGGGGATTCAAACTGTCAGTAGCTAAGACGCAGGTCATTTGTTTTACAAATCGGCATAACATTGCTCCTATATCATTAAAATTGTATGAACAACCTCTTGAACAGGTAAACACAATAAGATTTCTTGGTGTTTGGTTTGACGGAAAGCTAACATTCAGTAATCATATAGGAAAAGTTCAAAATAAATGTAAAAAGGTCAACAATGTACTTCGGTGTTTGGCGGGACAGGAGTGGGGAGTGAGTAGGTCATCACTTCTGAATATATATTGGGCACTCATGAGACCTGTATTCGATGATGGGTGTATAGCGTTCATGGCAGCAGCAGAATCTAACCTTTAAAAGCTGGATGTCCTCCAAACTCAGGCCCTGAGAATATGTAGTGGTTCTTTTAAAACATCTCCAGTATCAGCAATACAGGATAAGAAGAGTGAAGTTAATGTTGGCATACTGGGTAAACCTTCAGGGGCACAGTGATAGTCATCCTGCGAAAAGTATTTTGAAAGACTGCTGGGAGCACAATGAGTCACATAAGTTTTGGATGGATTGCTTCTTCTTTCGTGTAACGTTAGAGGTCCAACTCTGTGTCGTGTAGCCATGCCCGCATCTCTGGTCCTAGGTCGAAGAGGCTGGCTTCCGAGGGTGGTCTATATAAGGGGCAGATGGTGATTATATGGACAGCGGTCTGCTCAGGGTCACCACACTCGCATGCCGCACTGTCCGCCAAGCCCCACGTCTTCATCGATGTTTTACAGCGACCGACCCCAGTTCGTAGATGGTTCAGAGTGGTCCACTGCCGGCACGGTAGGTCGTCTCCTCCAATGGCGCCATCTCCTGGGTCCCAGATGTAACGGTGGATTCGGGAGGGCCCGGCTGACTCCCACTCCTGCTTCCAAGCTGCTGCCAACCATGCATCTCTGGAGATGTCCTCAGAGGTGGAGTTGAGCATCTCTTGAGCTGCTTTGTTGTAGGGGTGACGGGACTTGAGTCTGCTTGGAGGTGCTGGTGTTATTGTGGTGTTGTGCAGGTGGTGCCAGTCATACTTCTGTGCCTTCCTGGCCAGGGCGAGGGTGGCAGCCTCCCGTCGGAGGCCGGCCGGTGCTGGCAAGAGGGACACAGGGGTAGGCTTTAAGCATCCAGTTATTATTCGGAGGGAGGTATTGATAGCCACGTCGACCTTTCTCGCATGAGGGCTTCTGCTCCAGACTGGGGCGCAGTATTCTGCTACAGAGAAGACCAGGGCTTGAGTGGATATTCGCAGCATCTTAGCGGAGGCTCCCCAGGTTGTTCCAGCGAGGCGGCGGATCAGCGCGACCCTGGATGTCACCTTGGCCTTGACTTCTTCCAGGTGTTTTTTAAAGGATAATGTCCGATCCAGACGCACTCCAAGATACTTCGGGGCTTGCTGGACCTCCAGACATTTGTTGTCGACGCGCACCTCAAGTTCCCTCCTGGCTTCTCTGGTGCTAAGGTGGTATGCCGCTGCGACTGATGGATTGCTGATGTTAAAGCAGCAAGTATAGGTTTGAATCAAATACAGTATTGCCCCACAGCTCCAATCTCGTGCATTCCACCCTGGTTATTCCCAATGCCAAGTGTAGACCTCAATATAGAAAAAGAGTTGAAGGAAAATAAAGAACTACTACCAGTATGGCGCATAGTCCAGAATCATTTTGCAAGATATCACTCAGACTCAACAATCATATTTACAGATGGTTCCAAAGATCCAGAGACAGGGCGTGCAGGGGCAGCAGTTTATATCCCAGTGAGTAATACACACATAAAGAAAAGGGTAACAGACCATGTATCAGTAGGCTATATACCACAGAGTTGTTGGCATTGGTGTTGTCATTGAAATGGATAGAGGAGAAAGAAATACATAATAATGTAATTGCATCTGACAGCTTTTCAGCATTATCGAGTATACAATCAGGCAGACCTTCATTTAGAATGGACATAATAAATGAAATATTTCTAATTTTATATAAAATGCAAAACAAAGGCATAGCAACTCGTTTCATCTGGGTTCCTGCCAGGGGCGGACTGGCCATCGGGACGTTCGGGACGAATCCCGATGGGCCGGTACTGAAGTGGGCCGGTCGGACGATGTGGGCCGGACGGTAACCGGCAGGGCTCGACATTAAATGGCCCGCTGGCCCGGAAGCACTATTTAGACACCCCGGGCCAGCATAACGTACTTTCCACTTGCCCGCTCGGGCCACTAAAAATATAAAAATTGCCCTGTGGTATTGGTATTTTGACTAGCAATTTAGTTAAATTGTTTCGTTGATCAACGCTACAACATAGCGTTCCGTGAGTCGGTTGTCGTTGTTGTTGGGTGAAAAGCAAACAGCTGTTTGCTCCGGAGCGCAGCGCGAGCAGGCTCCGGTGAGCGGCAGCGCGCTGCTTCACTCCAGACTATCGCGCCACCTAACCATTCGCCAAATGTTTTTAATACCAGCGGTAACCGGCCAAGCGCCGGGCAAAAAACAATCTTCAAATAAAAGAAAGTCACCGGAGGAGTTAAAGGAGAGTGACAGGGAGCATGAGAAGAAGAGGGAGAGAACGTTTCAGCCAGCTTGATCGATGGAGTTGGCTTCTAGTGGTGCAGTGACGCGTCCTAAAAACCCTTTTATAATCTATCGATTAGATTTATGATTCGAAAATTATAAAAGTAGGGTAGACATGTGGAGATTATCCGGCTGAACAAAACGTGCATTTATCAAACGGGTTTGTTTTCCACAGACCTTATTTCCAGCTATTTTCCAAAACCCTTGTCGAGGGAACCAGCAGCTTACTTCCTGGTTTGAGGACGCGTCACTGGCTGCACCTCTCAATATGATGCCAATATAAACAAGGTCTTCTGTCGGCTCTGTACATCAATGCCGACCTATGCTGACAAGTAAGTGAAGAGTAGACAATATTAAGAAATTGGCAAAATGTCCCAGCAGTTTAGGATAATGAAGGTTCTAATCAAATCTATTACATAGCCATTACATGTCTAACTCCTAATGACAGGAAGGCAGAAAGTGCATTATACAAATAATAATAATAATAATAATAATAGCAGACATTTTTTAACAATGACCACAATATCATTATTTTAATAAACCAAATATGAACAATTGAGGAAAATGAGGAAGAACTGATGATTAAATGTTGTAGTACAAGTAGTAATGTAGTTAGTGTATAAATTACTATGGCAACAAATGTGTTAATTTTCTTCATTATTAGTCGATTTTTTTTTTGGACGAATGCTCCGGGCCAGTGGTTACAATGGTGGGGCCAGTGATAATACAAGTCCACCGGCCCGGAGGTAGACATTATTTACCCTTAATGTCTACCGCTAGTAAATTGTCTACCCCCCCAGTCCCCCCGACAATTTACTAGCGGTATTTACTAGCGGTATTTACTAGCGGTACCGCGGTGGGCCGGTGGTACCGAAGTGGGCCGGTCGAGAGTCCCGGGCTGATTTGTAGTCCCAGTCCGCCCCTGCGTGGCTGTGTATTTAGATGAAAGCCCGGTGGCGATCTGTTCATCTGTTACACTGATTATACAGTAAAGCCATCGAAAATAATATGATATACAGTACAGTACAAGTAGCCTACTTCTGGGTCTCTATGTTTCATTCAAGCTCGGCTCTGTGTGCGTGTGGCACGATCGCATTTTGTGAGTGCAGGAGCGGTAACTTGGAATGTTGTTGTTAGCATCTCTGGTTAGCTAGCTATGCTAACGGATATAAAGAGCTGTTTCTACACCAAGGTGGAAGAGAGTCCTCTCCTGTCAGACTGAGAGGATCGTATAACCTCAGCTCAGTGAGGTAAGGACTCTCTCAGTATTTAGATAGTTCACTTTAGTGTAAGTTATCTCAGTGGGTCTCAAACGGTTTGGTCACCATTTATGTAAACAAGTATTTGCGAGGAACACATTTATATGATCATTAGCCTATAGTTATTAAAAAAATAAGAGAATAAATGAAAAACGGGTATGAAATACTATAGGACAGTAACACAAGAATACAGTGTAAAAGGGGAGTGATTAGTAAAATATCCATAAAGAAAAAGTAAATCTGTGTACAGCTCTGTTTCATATGGATGCTGAGAGATGTAGGCTATCCATAGATCTCTTCATGTTGCTCTCAAAGTGCACCAGATTGATGCATTTAAGTTCAATATTTTAAAAATAATCTTCCCGGGGGAGCATGCCCCCAGACCCTCCTAGAGGAGGATAGGTCCACCCCCACCTAAAACATGTTCACATGGATAGGATACTAAATACATTTGCACACTTTTTATATGGTGGCCTATGTCCATATGTTTCTGTTTTGGTGGTCGTGCCACAACCGTGCATGTATGCACAGGTCATAGGTGCGCTAGAAAATAGCACTACACCCCTGCAATGTGTGTGAAAGACAATAGACTTTACAGCATGTTTTTTTAAATTGAAGTTGTTGACGGCAGTGGGTGCCCCCCCTTGGTAAATGATTGCCCCCCCATTCGATTTGTTCTAGAGCCGACCCTGCGCTAGAAGAGAAGAGGTTGTACAGTTTTTGTATTACTCCAGTACAATTGACAAGGTCGGTGTTCTGACCCGATAAAATATTGAAAATAAATTGTTAAAAGGGTAATATTTTGTAAGCTATTTTGTTGTTAAAAGATCTCCTAACCCCAGATAAGCGAATCAATAAATTAATGGATGTCTACTTGCTATTTCAAGAAGTGTTGAACTGAGTGTATTAGAGAACTGAAATTAGAAACATATTACATAATTTGCACTTTTATTATATTCCTAGTTGCACATTCCTTGAGGTTCATAGTTATCACCTTTAAGTCAAACACAGCGACATAGACTGCTGTGAACATGCTGTAATGAAATTATGAATTGGCTCAGAGCTGTCAGATACACCGGTGCCACAGTACACACATCCATTCCTGTTCCAAATAAATA
Source organism: Chionodraco myersi (assembly GCA_009756435.1). Lineage (NCBI taxonomy): Eukaryota > Metazoa > Chordata > Actinopteri > Perciformes > Channichthyidae > Chionodraco > Chionodraco myersi. The sequence goes on from RQJG01008754.1 coordinate 5,100, forward strand.
CTGCATGTTTGCTTCTTTCTGCGTTAAGCACTCGACCCTAACACTTTCATATACTGTTGAACTCACTGCTTCTGTACATAAATTATCATTATCTGGTTTGTCCGCTCTTCACTTACTTGGCGTTTGTGTAGGACTGAAACCTCTATTTAATGGCCTCTAATGATGAGAAGTACAACATAAGATTTGAAAGGGGAGTATCAGACGGACAATCTCCAAGTAAAGAGCAATAAAATGACAGCCTGTAATGTAAGAAGTGGCATGTTGAGAGGCTAGGAGCTCTCACTGTAGTTGAACCTCTGTTGAGCCATAAATACGGGCAATTTACAAGAAGCCTTAGAGAATGAAACATGAAAGGTTTATCATGGCGTTTTATAGCACTCTGCACGCTCTTTTTATCTCCTGACCTTTCTGGGAAGCTTTAAGCTACTTACTTGCCTTGACCTTGGGCACCATAACACAAAATGCAATATAATTTTAACAATTGTATTTGTCAAGTTAAAAACATAATACCAGAGCCACTTTTTCCAGGCAGGCATGCTGCATCCTGTCTGTGGGTTTGGTGTTGGTTAATGTATTATGGATAGTTAATCCACTGCACACAGGTCATCTATGTGTGTATGGTGTTGGCTGAGTGAAATAATTTATATTACAGCTAATTATTCTGCCGTCTAATCTGCTGAGCCTCCGGGACAGCAACGCGTTCTTATCACACTTTATCAGATTGTGTTTGATACCTGTTGAACCCCGACTTCGAATAAATAACGGCTCTACTTACACAGTTCACTGTTTAGTTTGAAGACATTGTTTACAACTGGATCCCTCATCTTCAATTATCCACTGTGACCGATCATTTACGTTATCTCGCCAAGTAAACATGAGGCTGCATATGCATGGAATCACTTCTGCTGTGCTCTTTGTAATTCTCCCAGCAGGCTCTGGCCCTAATGTCATCTTTAATGTGTTTCACTTCCGATTTCACAGGGTGCAGTTATGAGTAAAGATGCTAAAACAGAGACCTTTACTAAATAAACAAAGGAGAGTTCCAATCCCTAAGGCATTTATAATAAGAATTAACAAAGTGTTTAACCAAATGAGTAAAACATACAAACAAAGAAAGCATAGTGCTTCCTCTTTATGATACACTTACAAAACTATTACTTTGAATTACATTTAGTAAAGTACAAACTTACATAGTGCAAATGTGGGAGCCTGTTGGATTTACATTTTTATCCTAGCATGTGTTTGACAAGATTTTTCATACTTTTTTCTAAAGAACGCTGACAGCTGAGTTGAAATCTGTCCTTTTTGATGATTTAATTGCTGTGGATGTCTGATGTGTCTGATTGTAACTGCATGCTCTCTGTTAACAACGCTATGTGTAACACTGTCTGTATTTAGGCCACTCTGCTGCCTCAGGCTCACAACTTGTGTGCATAGTTCTGTGGGTTATTACAAGCACTCGCTATATACTGTATGAAACAAGGTTTGGTTCACAGACTCTGATAGATCGGTATTGACAAGTGATTGGACAGGTTTTGTTCTGTCATGTCTGTGGTTGGATTCGCGTGTCACAGTATTTTTACTCTAACCTAAATCAGTGCGGGGTTGAGTTTTATCATTGTTTTAGAATAAAACCGTGCTGTTAATTGCACCCATCATATGGTCAACACCTCATAAATGCCATTTTTACTTAAACTCCGTGGGAAGTCCTTGAAAGACCAGCTGACATTTACAGTCGATTGAATGGTGCTAAGGAGGTTGTGTCAGACAGAGAGTGAGAGACTCCCCGAGCAGACCTCATTTTCAATTTTGGAAAGTGGGAAGCAGGCCCAAGGTGTTCTCGGGAGGCGATGGATGGATGGTAACGTGGATTCTCCCAAAGACTTCTAACATTTATTGAAATGCTGTCAGATATTTAGCTGGGTAAAGACACTTTCTTTTATTGATCCCAGAGTATCACATGCAACAAAGTCACACTGGTAAAAACCTTACCATCAAACCAACTTATTAACAGGAAGAGAGGAAGGTATAATAAAACCGTCAAATGTATCATCCTTATTTTTAATGCGTTTGGGAATACGTTTATTACAAAGTCTCCCTCTTCATTATGCCATGATGAGAAATCAACTCATTTCATACAGGTTAGGGACTGTATAAAGAGGATCAGAGTAGGGAGACAGGGTCAGAAAGAGGGCGGAATTGTAATTATGTTTGGGGTAAAGGTTATATAGTTTCATGATAGCACCATGGTTCATATGCATGATGTTTGCTATGTGCAGAGGAAAGTTATGTCTCTGTATCAGGGTTTTATTCATTTGGTGGTCATATTAGAGTTTGGAAGATAATAGTTGGGGAACACTATTATGCACGTTTTTTGTGTGAAAAATGAAGGCAAAGTGGAAGTGCCTTAAACCTGCACTTTTTCAGTTGGTCAGTCTGGGCAACTCCATTGGTTGCGAAAATTGGAAATGTACCCTTCCTCTCACTTGATTTATCACGTTTGTAAACGATTTCCTGACAAGCTTATGGTCTCAATTGACAGTGTCAATTTTTCTTAAATACAGCATTATGTTCGATTGTTAATAATGGCCTTATTATAGGCGGTAAAGCAAGGTATAATATAGGACATGGCTACATTGTGATAGACACAACGCTTGCACATTTTAGTCTAGTTAAACAATTTGGTTGCCTAAACATTTTTTGTTTGTGTTCGATAGTACTTAAACCTCTTTCTGTTTCGAAAAAAACTAGGTCATGATGCTCAAAACGGTAAATCTGAGTCGGTGTTGTGATGGTTACTACTGTATACAGTCGGTTTGCAACAATCTAACACTTTTATATTATCTTGGCAAGTTGTAGTGCCAAGAGGAAGGCTAAAAGAAAACATTAATAACTTTTTTTCATTATACTTAAGTTTAATACAGTCTGTACTTTCTGCTATACTTTTTATTTACCAGTCGTTTATAAACCAACACCTCTAGCGAATTACAAGAATTTCATTTAAACAATGAGAGTTTATGTTCAAGTGAACCAAAACTAATTGGATCATTCTTCATGTGGCAGGGATCTCATATCTACACACGACATACTCACAGTCTGCGAAAAAAGGTCATACCATCCAGACATCGTTTTGGTTTCTGAAGTTGAACTTAATTACAGTGCAGTTGTTCTACTGTGAAAGATTAGAGTTGTATGCCAACCATTAAATCACATTCAGATCAATAAGCAGACTCGGTAGCTGTTCTGCTGTGCTGGTTTTGCAGCACTCCAAAGAGGAAGCTGTAATGATTTCTACAACTCTGGCACACATACTGCATATTGTGTATTTATATAAATATATAATACACAAACAAACCCTTGTTCTAAGGAATCAGACTTAGTGAGCCTAATTTATAATGTATTACTTAGTTAATCTAATGGAAGAGTCGCACACAGTGAGTAAGCAATACTAAAGTGAGTAAAGCGATTTAACTTCAAAGTCTTCAAAGGGATGAATGATTAAAAAGAACACACTTCAACAGTGGTTGTCTTTTAAGAATTGTAGTTCAATAACTTTATTCATATCACATTACTCTGCATTCCTGCAGCACGGAGCCCAGAAAGTGATTTAAATTGTGTCCTAAAGTATAATAAAAAGCATAATTAAATGTCACAGACTGAAGAACTGTTGTGAACTTACTCTGGCGGTGCTATTTTTTTTTTTACAACAGGCAGCATATTACAGGCTATTGATTCAGGCTGAAGTAAATACAGCTTCAGTGCTCTAAATTCCAAGAGGTTAAAAAAACCTGTGAATTTGTGAACCAAACCAGGCTGTACTGCCTTAGAAGAATAGCATCTACCTCTTCATAGAGCTCAAGTTTGTCTGGCATCAGTACGTTTTAAGGTCACAGATTACCTGGAAATCCCCACGTGAGGTGATGGAGGTGATGGAGGTGATGGAGGTGCTGGAGGTGCTGGAGGTGCTGGAGGTGCTGGAGGTGCTGGCTAATGCGCAGTTTCATTACGAAATGTGAGTCAAGATGGAAACAGGGACAATCACAGGCTCTTAACAGTGACATTACTGTGTTGTGTTGCATATGGTGGTCACCTGTCCCTATCACAATCTCAATTATGAATTGAACACATAGATTATAAAAATGATTTGTGCCACTGGGGTTTGTTTTTAAATCAGTGTTTTCCACTGAGGAAAACCCTACAGCATGATAGTTCTTGGATAAAAAGTAAGTATAGCATTAGTGAGGCCATTTGGCAACCAGTGATAAACCAGTGCATTAATTTCCACATACACAATACTCTGCACTCAAACACCTGCAGGGGACAGCCTAAGATTAGACTAGTGGTTGTACTGCTGCATGAGAGGGAAGAAGAAAATACTAATTGGAGAACAAATAGATAGATAGATGGATAGATGGATAGATGGACATAAAGAAACTAATTGCACACTCCCAAGTCAGCAGTCTACTATTGGTCCATACTAAGATGCTGGTGTGTGCTGCTCTGCCTTTGCGCCACGCACACCAAAACCCCAGCAGAGGCTACATCGCCTCGCGCACCAACTCTGCAGTGACGTGAGGAGGAAGACGGGAGGCTGCTCTTATTATAATTCAACGTCAGACCAAGTTTGATAAACGCCCCCCCCCTCTCTTCCCCTCCCTCCCTCTTCTCTCTTTCTCTCTCGCTCCTTCCCTCCCGCGCACTCCCTCTCCATCTTTCTCTCTCTCTCTGGCCCATTTCAGTTGTCCTTATCCACAGTGAGAAGATCCGATTTTTTCTCTCCTCCGCCACCACCATATTTGAGATAAAACAGTGGCTTTAGGTTTTTTTCCCAGCAGCAGCAGCATAGGCTGGTGCTGCAGTTGCGCTGGCACACATTCAACGTGGGTGAGTGAGAGAGAGACCCGTCCGCCGCATCTTGTGGATTTCTTTGCGTACCAGCCCGTGTACATGGTGCTGCCTGCTCTCCTTCTGCCACATCAGTACCAGGAGTTCATTTCACTTCTCGGAGAAAAATGTGGCATCGCACCATAGCGACACTGCTTGTTTTTTTGTATTTTGGAGGGGACTCGCTGGCAGGGTTTCCGAACCAAATCAGCATTGGTAAGTTCAATGGGATTCTCCTGAGTACCGTCTTTGTCTGAAGAGGACAGTTTTTATTTGCGTAAGCCATTACCAAGTGCACTTCTCATTCAGGCGGAAGGTTGTTTGATACTGCGCGGTTTGTAGGCGCTTTGGTAAAAATAGAGTTGAGCCAAATTGTGAAATCGTTTCAGTATCTGCAGTGCATTTTTTAGTGAGTGGTCACCCCATTTCTTGCCTTCTTTTCTTAAATGTAACCCATCATTCATCTGCCTTTGACTGCGTAATTGTGCGGCACTATAAAAAAGCCTGGTCATGAGTAAAAAGTATGTTTTGGGAATGAATAAGAGCTGTTCTGTGCGACATGTTCTTTCCTGTAGGTGGACTGTTCATGCGCTCCACAGTGCAGGAGCACAGCGCCTTCAGGTTCGCTGTCCAGCTGTATAACACCAACCAAAATGCGACGGAGAAACCCTTCAACCTCATTTACAATGTTGACAACCTGGAGTCCTCCAACAGCTTCTCTGTCACACACGCCTGTGAGTAGTTGCACTGTCTATTTATTAACTGGTTGATGAGAATGTGTTGATGATGTAATTTCTATTCTTCAAATGTACCAGGAAGTAATGACACACACACCACACAACACACACACACACACAACACACACACACACACACCACACACCACAAGCACACACACACCATCACACACACCACACATACACACAACACCACACAACACACACACACACACACACACACACCCACACTGCAACACACACCCACACCAACACACACACACACACCACAACACACACACACACACACGGTGATGCACTTATTATTGGCATGCCTGTAGAACAATTACACAGATTTTTATGAGCTGAAATAATCTTACATAATGTCTGGAATAAAATGGATTGCTTTTTAAAAACAAAATATATCAGACACCTGCCAAGCGCCTAGCTCTAATGCACAAACGCCTCAGTCATGCCATCCAAACTCACCAGCTGGATGATGGAGCATGATGGCCTGTAATTGGCCAAACACGGTGACTTTGTAAACTGATTAATTCAATAATTCCAGAGATGCTGATGAGCAGCACTTTAGGTTACTGCAGGGAAAAACAAACACACTGGTTGTTGTAGGATCTGGCTGTGACTTCAGATAATGGTTGCCAATCACAAAGTGTACTGTGCTGGTAGCTGTGGCTCCATCATGCAAATTGTTAGATTAAAAAAATAATTATAACTTAAATAACCTCAAAGTAAGCTTCACATTTGCAGCTTGATAATAAAGCTTTTGACGAATATTTGAAAGGTAAAAATAGCCGTCCTAAACATCATTTATCGCCATAATTAAAGTATATTGCCGATTTGAAGCAATTACAGTTTTTCTCAATTGCTAAACCCACTATTTAGAATCAAAATGCATTTCTTCAAAACAAGAACATAGCCATCTAAACAGAAACACACTCGCCATAACTCTGAATATCTTTTGCAAAATGCACTTACATGACCAAAACTGAAAATACTGGTCACAAAAAAGAATAAGTCGATCGAAACAGAACAAATTGTCCTCTAATGAGACAAATGTGTTTTCATAACTGAAACTCCGGTCACCATAATAACACATTCTACCATAACAATATATATTTCTTGCAAGGTGCTCTAAGGCACTCAAAACTAAAAATACGCCTTCCAAAACCAGATACCTTCTCCAAAAACAAACATTTGTCAGCTCATTAGAAGACTATTTGAACAGTCATTACTAAGTGGCACACTAAATACTGACTACAATCATCAACACACAAACCTCAAGCTATCGATATTGGAAACTGAACGGAAAACTGACAAGTTGGGAGAAACAAACTTACATATAGGAAAAACAGTATGTTACTGTAACTATGTCATTGTTTTTATTGTCTCATTTTCAGAAGAGCACCGTAACAGAAACAAAAGATGAATAGCAATACACTGGAAAAAAAATAACACGGGTAAATGATGTAAATCAGCAGTAAAGCAGAGAATGAGATCTATATAGCTTTACTGATCTGCTCTTTGGCCTCTGTCTGGCTACATAGCCTCATCTACGTCACAGCGTATGTCTTCCCTTGCAAGGCGGCAGCGGGGGAAATATCTCCTTGCGTGTCGACACCACCCTTGACAGGATTCCGCAGAGATGTCCCAACAGCCAGCATTCATTGCGTCCAAAAGGGGCATTCTGTCATGAGGATGATGGTCACAAACCTTCCATCTCCAGGCAGAGAAGAACTCCTCAATGGGGTTTAGAAATGGGGAGTATGGAGGGAGGAACTCCATGGCCATGTGTGGATGCGCCTCAAACCATGCCCTCACGTCACGAGAGTGGTGGAATGCCACATTGTCCCATATGACCACGTGAACCGACCTCACTTGATCCCTCTCTTCTGGTGGCACCAGTCGGTCATACAGGACATCCAGGAAGGCAAGGACACGTTGCGTGTTATATGCTCCCATTACAGGGATGTGAGCAAGGACGCCTTGTGTCGAGAAAGCTGCACACAATGTTATGTTTCCTCCCCTTTGGCCTGGAACAAAGACTGTTGCTCTTTGCCCAATAAGGTTCCTCCCACGTCTCCTCACTTTGGAGAGGTTGAAGCCTGCTTCATCCACATATACAAAAACATGTGGTCATGCATTGCCTTCCAGCTCCATCATTCGCTAAAGAAAATGAAACAAACAGAGGACCGTTTTACATTACTGTAAGCAGTCCGACATACTAAAAATATAGGCAAGCCATCACTGTGATTGAGGTCCTTACCTGTACATACCGGTGCCTTAACTCCTTCACACGGTCAGAGTTCAAAAGGAACCTTATAGATCTGTTTCATTCTGAGGTGGTGCCTCTTTAACACCCGGTCAATGGTTGCAACACTTATAGATGGAATGTTACTGAAGACATCCTGGTCTGCAATTATTCTGGCCTGAATCTCCCTTAAGCGGATTTCATTGTTGGCCACAACCATATCAACAATGGCAGACTCTTGTTCTGGAGTAAAGGCCTTTCCTCTGCCACCAGAGCGGGGTGCTCTTTCAGTTCTATCAATACATATTTGAGAATGTTATATACTGTAATATAAAAACAGTGATCGAAACCTACATAAAAATAGAAATGCATGAAGTGCTGTAAAAAAGGGTTACAGTAGCTTACCTATTTTCGTGCCTGAAGATCCTAATAATGGATGCCACTGTTGATCTCCGTATATTGGGCTGAACCCTTTGGCCAGCCTCACCGAGGGACATGCCATGGTTTATGACGGGGTCCACAATAGTTGCACGGGTGTTGTCCGAAACTACTGTTCGCATTGGTCCCCTTTCAACTCTTCCACCACGCATACGTACAGCCCTCCCTCTTCCTCTGTGAACATCAGGGTTCCCTCTTCCTCTGTGAACATCAGGGTTCCCTCTTCCTCTGTGAACATCAGGGTTCCCTCTTCCTCTCTGAACAACAGGGTTCCCTCTTCCTCTCTGAACATCAGCCCTCCCTCTTCCTCGCTGAACA
>RQJG01008755.1:0-25499 GCA_009756435.1 Chionodraco myersi
ACTGCACCACACGCCTCCCCTTTAGTGTTTACTTCCTGTCTGTCTTCTTCTAAATGAATATAAAAATGAATCCATGTGGTTTTCTGTTGTCCACAGCTGACGTTTAATTGACCGGACTTCTTTCTGCAGATTGATATGACTTCACATGGTCCTTTTGATACTCCTTAGCAACGGTCTGTTTTCCTTAGCAACGGTCTATTCTCCTTAGCAACAATCTGCTAGCGAACAATAACAGACTGGAATGTCCAAATTGACCAATCAGAATCAAGTATTCAACAAGGCTGTGTTATAACAGATCTTAACAGGTCATAGATACGATATAGATCACAGTTGGTATATGTCTGCAGGTAGATAGAGCCTTTATTGAATATTGTACAAGATTTGTACAACTTTTTTTCAGGTATACCCAAACTACCATGGAAATCCAAGGAAAAGAGAAATGAGTTGCAATACAATTGACTTGTTGTTTTGCCCACCTTGCAGGTATTGAGTGGGTGGACACGGACCACCGGTCGTTTATCAGTGTGATCGGCGGTCTCTCCTGGTGTTTAGGGAACATGCTATTGGCTCCGTTGGCCTACCTGGTGAACGACTGGAGAAACCTCACCATGACCGCCACCGCTCCGCTGGGACTCGCTATCCTGACCTGGTGGTGAGAGAAACACATCGAAGTTTTCCACAAAATGAACAATGGATATGCAAAGCGCTTCTCAAAAAGCTACTGTTATATTATATAATTTAGATTACAACATATAACGCTTTGAGCCCCAGGAAAAGCGCTATATAAACAACATGTATTATTATCATTATTATTATTAATAATTTGAGATGAAAGAAGATCCTTTAAGCAAGAAAGATTACTAATACATTAATTTAAAAACACTCCATTACAAGTAAATTCTACATTCAAAATCTCAGTTAAGTCAAATAACTGTTATCAGCTAAATGTATAGCTACTAAATCTCCGGAAAAAATGACCTCCATATGTGACATATTATTACATATATGGCATTATAAGTTTGTCAATATTGTTGCCTGAAATACCATTATACTATTTTACGCAAACATAGTTCTGATCCAGACATGTTTCATGAAATACTCAAGTAAGGTCAAAGTACTTCAAAATTAGACTTCAGTACAGTAGCCTAGTGAATATAGTAATAATAATATATGGGATTTTTATAGTGCTTTTCCTAATGCTCAAAGACGCTTCAGAACAGAAACAATACAAAGAAAACAAAAAATGTCCACCACTGGTTTCAAAATGAACAATTTAGACATCCTCTTGTTCCACTCGAAGTTGTTTTAATGTTATTTAAAGTCGGTCCTCATCCATGTTTCATCTTATTGTTAATAATCGTGAATATAATTGACATGTGTATTCATATGAGTGCAGGTGGGTTCCTGAGTCTGCCCGCTGGCTGTTGGCTCATGGGAAAGTGGAGAAGGCCAAGTTTTACATCGACAAATGTGCCAAATTCAACAAGAGAGGACATCTGTCGGACAAAATAAAACTGGAGGTGAGTTTGAGCTCGATGTCGCTGTCGCTCTCTGAAACTTATATATGTTTACGTGATAACATTTATTTTACCCCAAATGTTCCCAAATATATCAGACTGTGCACAACCAAGTTGACAAAGTACCACTTGCATACACCATGACATTACAATATACAGGCATGAAAACGGGTCAGGGGTGAAAAAGGTGAGGAGGATATTATCCCTCTAGGGGGGTCCGGGGGCATGCTCCCCCGGAAGAACATTTTGAATATTCCATATTTTAAAGCATCAATCTGATGCATTTTGAGATGCATTGTTTTGCCAACCTGGGGAGAGCTGGAGAAACTTAACTTCAGCCATGAGTCAAACATATTATGACCTCCTTACTAAGTATATAACAATGTGACTTTAACTACTTAATATGTACATGAGCTTGGCCATGTAAGGGTTGTTGTTAAAGAGAGGGATGATTGGTGTTGAAAGGACGGATCAAACAGGAACAAGTCATATTAAAACCTTAAGCTTCTAAGGGAAGGAAATAAGCACAGCCAATCATAAATATGTCAATGTTTACATGGGACGTCTAAAAGTATTTAACCTTACTTCTTTCTCTGAACAGACACTGTCCAGCATAGGAAACGAGGAAAATAAGGACAAAAACTACACGTACCTCGACCTGATCAAGACCCCGAAGATGAGGAAACTCACTGTCCTGACTGGCATTGTGTGGTGGGTATCGTCTCGATAAAACATCTAGAAATACATTTGAATTCAACATGAATGATCAACGAGGTGTTGTTTATTGTTCCCTGAAGGTATGGCGTTGCCTCCACGTATTACGGCATCAGCCTGAACATCAGCGGCTTGGGTTTGAACATTTACCTCACACACTTCATCTACGCCGCCATCGAAGTGCCCGCCAAGCTGATGGTCTACTTCTGTCTGAACATCGTGGGGCGCAGGAAGTGTCAGGCGGGAACGCTGCTGCTGACGGGACTCTGCATCGCCATCAACATCTTCCTACCTCAAGGTGACACGAAACATTTACCTTTTCAAGTTCCAAAGCTTTTATTGTCATGTGTGCATAGCTACAGTGTCGATATGACAATGAACATCCGAGGTCACAGGCTCCTCCCACAGCGCAACACAATACAACAGATAAAATAGTGTAGGTCTGATCTGTAGAAGTTCCTCTCTGCTATAATGTACAGCAGAGTTGGTGCGGTCGGCTCGCATGTTGCGGACCAGGTTAAAAGCATACGGCGAAAAGTGAACGAACACTGAAATAATACGAAAAAGAGGCCGAGTTGGAGAGGAGACAAAGACACGGCAGCCATTTTCCCCCGGCGCAAGTACGTAAACATGTAACAATTGTAAATATGCAATGGTCTTTAGTGTTAAATATATATTTGTAAATACTTTAGTATAATCAGACAAATTCTGTGATTTGTATTTCATAATTCTGTGTTCTTCGCTTATCAAACGTTCACTACCTGACTAGGTCGGAAATCAGTGGGCGGAACCTCCAAAATGCAGTCACTGTACTCAGAAGAATATAAAGGGGACTTCCCCCCTTTATATCGTGTCCCTCAAGATTTCCTCTTCCCTTTGTGTGAATGTGTTTCACGTGAGAAGAGTCAGTGCGAGGAAAAACTAATATAATAACTGTTGATTCGTTATATGTCTGTTGTCAGTCGGTGAATAACCGGGTCTCATCCATCAACAACATAAACACCGCAGACACCGCGAATCGACACACATGGGTCCTTTTCCAGGCTGTTTTATGAACGGTCAATTGACACTTGGATTTACTTTCTTTGCCCTTTATATATATGTTGCTCTGTTGGGACTTCAGTTTTTCATTGCGATACCTACACTGTAGCTGCTGTGCAGATGACAATAAAGCCTTGAAAATTGACACTTGAAACTTTCTTTCTAGATCTGTGGCATCTGCGTATTATTGTCGGCATTCTTGGAAAAGGTCTGTCCGAAGCTGCCTTCACGGCCGTCTACCTCTACACAACGGAGCTTTACCCCACGGTCGTCAGGTACGTGTTAGATAGATGGGTGGGTGGGTGGGTGGATAGATAGAGAGATGGATAGAGAGATAGATAAGTAGATAGATCAACCCGGTATCACGGCAAGGCGTGAACATGTGACGATGTACCATGCTGGGAGACGTGAAGATGTCACGATTTCGTCCCTTCAAACGTGACAGTTACACGGTATTGTTAACCCATGTTAACCAGTGGAGAAATACCCGGAAATGCCAAGCAAATGCTCCCCGACGGTCGATTGTTATTGTCAATATTAATATAATAATGATTTATTTTTTAATAGTCACACTCGATTACGCCGATTTTCTTGTTGCCCCAGCTGGTCGACTCCTCTTTGAGCAGAAACAAAGGCTACATTCATGTATTAAATCGATGTTAATCCATGTGTGTGGATGTGGAATTAACGGACGGATTTTTTTTTTTTTAAATAATACTTTATTACGAGTGTGCTTGCTTTTCTCTTTAAAAGTCATCACATAACGGCATTGTAATACACGGTTCGGCTGCATTAAATATTACATATCTGCCGTAGTTCTCTATTTATAGAGCCCTGATGAGAAGACTTCTAGACAAACAGGAGGAACTGCCGCCAACACTGGAAACGTGACGTGGATCATAAATATATCAGCAATTAAACAACATCTTACATTTCTTTTCACACAATACGTCTCCTTGCAGTATCAACACTAATTCGGCTGACTTTTATATTTGATACAATTGTTAGATGGGCTGTATTTACACCATAACGGTGCACAGCTGATAGAAAGGGACACCTAGTGGTTAAAGCACGTTATTGCATTTTATAATTTTATTATTAGATATTAATAGGATCCCTATAAAGTATATTCATTACTCGTTATTCTCTACTAATAGTTCATTAAAGAGTGTATATAATGACTATTTTGCACATCCCTTTCAAGATTTCAAGATTTTCTAAGCTTTATTGACAAATCATATTATACACAACTACGGTGTGCTTATGCAATGAGTTAAAAACTTGGGCTGCAGGTTCCTCAACAGTGCATTACAAGACATCTATCAATATGTGTGTATACCTCCAGCATTAAACTGTCATATTCTGCACATTTCTTATACTATCTACATACATCTTATCAGAGTAAAATACATATGTGTATAATATCAGTTAAAATAAGTGCTTCAACATAGTTAACATAGCAGGAAAGTAATATATTAAGTACTTTGTCAGGCTTAATATTTATCTGTAGATACACATGTCACTGCGTGTGCTGTGTGCTCTGCATGTGTGACCATAAAAGAGGGTTTCATCCCTCCATATTCTTCTTCTATACCCCCAAAGCTTTTTTCTTATTCAAAAGAAGCCCCTAACCTAAAGTATTCTTTAATGTTTAAATTAAGCCTTATTAGTTTGTCTGTTTTGCACATCCTCCTTTTAAAACCTGTTAGGCCCCAAGCCTGTTTTTCAGGTTTCAGGCTCGAAAATGACATTCCCAGAACAAATGACCATATCTTCCCTTCTAAAAGGGTTAAATTAATAATCTTTTTTCTCAAAGTAATGATTTAGGAATCCAAAGTACAACATATAATAAGTACCCTGTATCAAGATTGATGCAAAACAAGTGAAATTTGACCTTTTTAGACAGATTTAGCAAAAAGAAAAAAACCTCTTCTGGGGCCATTTGGGTGGATTTTCCATATCTCTGGACCCCCTTGTTCGATTTTGACATGTGACATCTCTTTCTGACCGTTAGAGCCAATAGAATCCAAGGGAAATCGTCCCGCACACACTCATGTTAAAAAAAGGGTTGCGTCTCTGCGCATGCTAGCTTGCAGCAGAGGGGAGGAATATCCTGCTCTGATATCAGGCAACGGAAAAGCTGTTTTATTGCTTATGGATTATCAGAACATTTCAAAGGGGACGTAGTCACATTGGATTAACCTATGGATTAACTACAGCATCGTGTTTATCGTTTTAATGCCATTAGGCGCATTCACACCGCAGTACTTTTCCCACAAAGGTTCATGAGAATTTAGTTCATGAGAACTCTGTAGTTCTCATGAACTAAGTACAGATCGCGTTCACACCGGAATAAATCCCTGAGGGAGGATTAGTCAAATGAGCCGTTGACGTCACTTCTTCTTCTTCTGCTTTAGGTTTACTGGCAGGCCGCAAACCACTTCACGGCGTATGCTGCCACCCGGAGTCCCCGGCCGGAAGTCCCCGGAGTTGGGGACTGGCTTCAGTAGAAGCTGCTGGGAGTCCCAGCAGCTTCTACTGAAGCCTTCCGAGTAAATCGCCAGAACGCCGACACCTCCTCATCTCCACCGCTCCCATGTTTTATTTTGTGTTGCCATAAGTTAGTCTCTCTACGTTGGTGCGCTGGGCTAATGCTAATGCTAATAATGCTAATGCGAGGACAATACAATGGAAGCTTCACAAAACTTTTTGGGAGTTTTACGGGGCGTGGTTTGCAATCCGCCCAGCCAATCAGACATAGGAACCTTTTTCTCCCACGAAAGTCTGAAAAGACTGAAAAGGGGGTGAAAAGGTTCTCATGAACTAATTTTCGTTCCGGCTCTTTTTGGTGTGAACGCAACATTTCGGAACTATATCGGAACTAAAGTGGGAAAAGTACTGCGGTGTGAACGCGCCTATTGAAGACCAGTTTAGACCAGACAAAGACGAAGGTAAGACATGTTAGCGTTGTGGGCTACCTAGCGCCACTTGTTTTGATGTACGTTTTTGTTGATAATGTCGCGAGTTTGTATCTTTCAGTGTTGAGGTGGGCGCCGTTAGATTCTGTGTCTCCTTGCGATCATAAACAATGTGTTGGATGTGCAGCAAGGATAAGTAATAAGGGAGCTAGTAGTGATTATCGGTGCAGTAATAGGTTAGCATTTTTCGCTCAGGGGTCATTTAGATGCTTCTTATGAGACTTGTGTTTTGTTTTGGTAAAAATGGTTTGTGTCGTCAGTTCGCTGAGATTATTCCCGTTAATCTGGTATGACACATTAATAGGTTCTTAAATATTAAGATCCCCTGAGACAGAGTCGTGAAAAAAAAAAGTACCCGCCGGCTGGGACCTTGGGATGTAACAGGTTTTAATATCTAATAATAAAATAATTAATGCTGTAAAAATTATCGCATTAACGGCGATAATTAATTATTTTAATGAATTGCGTTAAAATATTTAACGCATTTAACGCATGTGCAGAATGGCCCGCCCCATACATCCCACCTGTGGCAGCGCCAGGGTATGGCTGGGGTAGGCTACACCCATACCAAGAAATGGCTTAGCCCCAAATAAAGTCCGCCAACTCGCACCGAGAATTGCACAGACAGCAGTTAGTAAGATTGATTTCAGCAGCCACTTGTCTGGAAATACCGAAGACCAGAAACGGTTTTGAAAACTTTTGTCACGTAGTGATCGTCTTCTCAATAGAACATCTTTGATAATGTCTTCTGGCCAATCAGAATCAAGATAACGGCGTGCTGTTGTTGCAGGAAGTCCCGACGGAGAATACTTTTGCTGTAGTACAGGGATCTGAAATGCGTACCGTCACTTGTACTTGTGAAGCTTTTCCAGAAGGCGGTTCGATCACCGGACGACAGAGTCGGTCTCCGTGTGCACAGACAGGGCTGCTGTTAACGTCGGTCTGTACAACGGAACTGTGCCAAAACTACGCCGACCGGCTGCAGAGGGAGACTCCCCCCTTCACTGGAGAACTGCGCTAAAACAGCTGATCACAACGTTCACACTCTGTGGTCACAAAGTACTCCACTAGTTGATAGAAATCAATACGTAATGAATTAAGACCCCACGGTTTGATGATTGATAGGTGTGTGGGCTGTCTTTCATTTTGACACACAGAATTTTTTTATAATGTATGTTAAATGGATATATCCGCCTTCTTTCATTTATCTTTCCATTCCCACAACAATATACATAAAGAAATGGCATATTTTAGACATAGTTCGAATGGTGATTAATCTGATTAATGTATTTTTAAGCTGTGATTAATCTGATTAAACATTTTAATCGTTTGACAGCCCTAAAAATTATAAAATTCAATAACGTGCTTTAACCACCAGGTGTCCCTTTCTATCAGCTTTGCACCGTTATGGTGTAAATACAGCCTATCTACCAATTGGATCAAATATAAAAGTCAGCCGAATTAGTGTTGATACTGCAAGGAGACTCATTGTGTGAAAAGAAATGTCTGATGTTGTTTAATAGCTGATATATTTATGATCCACGTCACGTTTTCAGTTTTGGCGGCAGTTCTCCTGTTTGTCTAGAAGTCTTCTTATCAGGGCTCTATAAATAGAGAACTATGGCAGATATGTAATATGTAATGCAGCCGAACCGTGTATTACAATGCCGATATGTGATGACTTTCAAAGTATTATTTTATTTTTATAAAAATGTTTTCGGATTTCACATCGCATAAACACCAAATCCCAGCGTGCATTGCGGCTAAACCATCCAATCATCGAGCTGAGGATCTTGCCTACGTCTGTTTCCGGTTTCGTTTATGACGGATATATTTTGTTATCCACACATTCTTTAACATTTACATTTTAATTTACATTAATGTATTTCGTGAGGCCTTCTAACATGTTTCTAAATATAACTACGGTTGTAGTTGAAGAGTTTGTAAATTAACATGAACCGAAGCTGTTGCCTGGCAACGCAATCCTACAACGTCACGTCCGTTAATTCCACACACATGGATTAACATCGATTTAATACATGAATGTAGCCTTTGTTTCTGCTCAAAGAGGAGTCGACCAGCTGGGGCAACAAGGAAATCAGTGAAATCGAGTGTGACTATTAAAAAATAAATCATTATTATATTAATATTGACAATAACAATCGACCGTCGGGGAGCATTTGCTCGGCCGGGTATTTCTCCACTGGTTAACAATACTTTGCAACCATCGCGTTTGAAGGGACGAAATCGTGACATCTTCACGTCTCCCAGCATGGTGAATCGTCACATGTTCACGCCTTGCCGTGATACCGGGTTGAGATAGATAGATAGATAGATAGATGGATAGATGGATGGATGGATAGATAGATAGATGGATAGATGGATGGATGGATGGATGGATGGATAGATAGATGGATAGATGGATAGATGGATGGATAGATAGATGGATAGATAGATAGATAACTTTAGTACTTTATCGATCGCAATTTTGGAAAAAAATTGAAATACATAAATAATAATAAATTACTCAAACATAATAAAATAAATACATATAAATGTAAATAATATATAATAACACAAAACAATTATTAAAAAACAAAAACATATTATTATTACAAATAATAATATGTTCCCTTCTCTCCAGGCAGAACGGCCTGGGCTACTGCAGCGTCATGAGTCGCCTGGGAGTCTCCGTGGCTCCTCTGATCCTGATGCTGGAGGACTTCTGGACTCCTCTGCCTCAGACCATCATGTGCTCCGTGGCCTTCGTGTCCGGCCTGGTGGCGCTGCTGCTGCCCGAGACCCTGAAGGAGAGGCTGCCGGAGACCATCCAGGACGTGGAGCAGAAGACAGTGTTGGTGAATTAAAGGTCACCTATTGTGCAAAATCCACTTCTTCGTGTCTCTTCTTCATCAACATGTGTCCCCTCTTCTTCATCAATGTCTCTTCTACATCAACATGTGTCCCCTCTTCTCCATGTCTCTTCTACATCAACATGTGTCCCCTCTTCTTCGTGTCTCCTCTACATCAACAATGAATATTAATGAATGAGAATACAGAATGAACCTGTTGATGATAGAACACAGATCCTCAGAATAAGTAGGCCTACAAGCTACAGCAGTATTTTACATTTAAATCAGATTTCCATCCATATTTTAACATGTATTCTTCATCTAATATAACCTATGTATTTGTATCAATCAATAATTAATCAATATAATATATTATTTATGTGTATGATCGTCTCTGTGTTTTCGTCTTTTCGCCTAAGCCAGGATTCCTGGGAAAAAAGAACACACACGCACACGTGCAGTGAGGGCCCGCGCTGTCATTTCCCACCCCGCGTGTCGCCTACAGTTGTCTCGTGAGATGTTTATTTATTTAATTTGTTTATTTTACAGTCACGGTCAGAAGCCGATTGTGCTCGTGAGGATGTTTCGCGCGGCAGATACCGCTTAACGTCAAATCACCTGCCGTTAGGTCCGAGGACACCGGAAACAGATTTTCAAAGTAAGAGCCTGCTGTTGGAAAGTGGTCATATAAATAATAGATTATGTAACAAAAACTTTACCAAAACTGGAAATGCATATATTTTCACTTCTTGCAAGAACACGAAGTAACAACATAAATATAGATAAAAACCAAAATGTAATTGTTAGGGAATAATTTCCATAGATGTTTATCTTTCGCCCCCTGACACAGATGCTCCAGCCTTGAGCAGCCGCTATCTCCCTTAAGGAGGGGCTGCCCTCGCAAGTTGTTGTTGTTACCAGTTTGTGAGCGGGCAACTGTCGGTCAGAGATAGTTATTGCTGTGGGACACCTGGAACACATCCTTCAGCCATAAGCGACAACAAATATGATTCAGTGTCCTCAGCTGTTTAGTCTCTCTATTGAAGAATGTTGATTATTACACTCTCTTGTTAAAACCTGGAGCTACAGGAGGGGTCTTCAGAACTGATTGTGGCATCTCGACCCTGTGGTCAACTCGTGGCCCGGGACGTGTCTTGTGAATTCTCCGGCCGAAGTTCAAATAAACCGTCAATGTTTGCCATCAAAGCTCCAGCTCTCCTTGTGTCTCTTTGAGTCTCCATTGCTTCAGAAGTTTCCCCCACAGTAATAAGAAAAAACACTTTCTTAAAGAATGAATTATCAAACTAAAAGAGTAAACAAGTCAAATAAAAAATGAATACAACTCTATTTGGATCAGTTTAACCCTAATTAGCTACTCATTAGCAAAAGTCTGAAGAAACAACGATATGACTCAGAAAAATTAATGTTTTTTAACACACACACAGACACACACCCACACACACCACAACATAACACACACACACAAACACCACACACCAGCACACTAAATGATGTTCCAGATTATTAATAAATACTTTAAGTTAAGTACATTCTCAATTGCAGGTCTTTTACTTTGTGAATGGTCTGGAGTAAATTATTGCTAGTAAAGAATTGAATTATCCCCCCTCTGCTCATGATTGCTCGGTGTAAACTGAGACTCCTTGGAAAGTCCAACCAACTGTTTGATAACCTCTGTTCTACATTAAATATCATTTTACCTAAATATTAACTTTTGACTCCAGAAGTGAAAAGTTTAGACGTTTTGAATCATCCCTACAAACATTACAACTGGTTTTATTTTGAAAAGGTCTTCCCGGAAGCTGTAACCACGTCCACTCTGATCGACTTCACCGCTCGGTTCGCTCTGTGACGTCTCTCACCGGTAAACATCCACGGAGCAGTTTACCGGACTGACCGCTTCTCCTCCTTCTGAGCCCCAAGCGGCATCACGGCATCACGGAGACCCGACTATCCGCATCTCTCCCCCGGCCTGACGCGCCGTGACAAGCCGCGGAACACCCGCTTTCCCCCTCAGGATGGAGGATGTAACTCCGGTACCGACTAACGGACAAGGAGCCCCGTGGACTCGGCGGAGGGGCAGCGGCGACTTGTGAACATCCTCCCGGTGGAAAGATACTGTCACACCGGCGTGTTTTCTGCTGAATTTTAATTTTCCTACAATGTCACCACCAAGGAGACGCGGCTGAGGCACCTGCTCTTCTTTTTCCCGGGTCTCTGCTGACCGTTACTCTCCTCAACGGTTTCCAACGGCTAACGTTAGCTCCGGTATGAGCAGAACCGGACCTTCCTGTCCCATCTGACCCGGGTCTGGGGGGGGTGGTAGGCGGCAGGCTGCTGCTGGTGGTCGTGGGGGACACAGTTTGTGGATGAGAACCGGTCACCGGGCCGGATTCCGTACGGAGCGGAGGAGGTGGAGGAGGAGGGAGGAGCAGCAGCTGCGGGGAACCGATCTGACAACCTCATCCCCGGGGGGAGAGAAGCAGCGAGGCGGCCAGAGGAGGATGTGAAGATGGGTCTAGTTTTCGGTCTCCTGTGGCTGTTTACCGGCTTCCTGCAGGGTGTGCACGGCCAGGGCGTGTACGGTAAGGACGTCATTAACAATGTGTACATTTACACATATTTATATGCGTTTAATGTGATTTGAATACGGGTTGAAGACGGCCGCAGTGCAACACAAGCAGCGGGTAACCCGGAAAACCACCATCAGCAGCTTGACCTTGTGAGGGATTTAGTGTGTGTACTAGGCAAACACACACACACACACACACACACACACACACACACACACACACACACACACACTGAAAATGTGTACTTAATTGTTGTCCACTTCAACAATTTAGGATGATAGAATTCTGTGAATGAGTGAAAATGGAAATCCTCAAGTTACGAACTATGTGGAAATGCTACTACTTGTTGTGTGTGTGTGTGTGTGTGTGTGTGTGTGTGTGTGTGTTTGTGTTGCTCATTCAGTCATATTAGATTCATGCCTGGCCTGAAGGCACAACAGGTAGTGCTCCAACGATCACACACACCTGGGAAGACGGTGATGGTGATCCGTGTGATGAGCCTGTAGTTCTGCAGTACCTTGATAACAGACATTATTAGACGTCCTGACGCCATCACGGTTCACATGTCTCTGTGGGACTCGTGTGTGTGAGGGACTCAGTGTCTCTCCAGGTCTACATGTCTCTGGGACTCGGTATGTTTGAGGGACTCGGTGTCTCCAGGTTACATGTCTCTGGACTCGAATGTTTGAGGAGACACTGTGTCTCTCCAGGTCTAATTTCTGGGACTCTGTATGTGTGAGGGGACACTGTGTCTCTGCAGTCAATGTCTCTGATCTCTGTATGTGTGAGGGACACTGTGTTCTGGCAGGTCTAATGTTCGACTCGGTATGTTTGAGGGGACTCAGTGTTCTCCAGGTCTAACATGTCTTGGGACTCGTATGTTTGAGGACTCGGTGTCTTCGCAGGTTTCCATGTCTTGGGACTCGATGTTGGGGACCTGGTTCTCCGGTTCTACATGTTCTGGGTATCTGTATGTTTGAGGACTTAATGGTTTCAGTTCTACTGTTCTCGGACTTGGTATGTTTGAGGGATCGGTGTTTCCGGTCACATGTCTCTGGATGTGGTATGTGTGGGGATCTGTGTCTCTGCAGGTCTACTGTCTTGGGATTTGGTATGTTTGAAGGGGATTGTGTGTTCTCAGGTTAAGTCTCTGGGACTTGGTATGTGTGAGGGACCTGTTCTCTGCAGGTCACAATGTTCTGGGAGCTACTTTGGTAATGTGTGAGGGACTCAGTGTTCTGCAGGTCTGCATGTCTGATATGTTTAGGGACTCTGTGTCTTGTAGGTCTGCATGTCTCGTATGTTTTGAGGGACTGGTGTCTCTCTAGGTCTACATGTTTGGGTCTCTGTATGTTTGAGGGACTCGGTGTTCTCAGGTTACTGTTTCTGGGTCTACGTATGTGTTTGAGGGATGCTGTGTTCTGGAGGTCTAATCATGTCTCTGGAACTCGGTATGTTTGAGGGGACTCGTGTCTCTCCAGTTACATTCTTGGTTTAATGGTATGTTTGGGAACTCGGTGTCTCTTCAGGTCTAGGTCTACATGTCTCTGGGTCTCTGTATGTTTGAGGGACTCGGTGTCTCTCCAGGTCTACATGTCTCTGGGTCTCTGTATGTTTGAGGGACTCGGTGTCTCTCCAGGTCTACATGTCTCTGGGTCTCTGTGTGAGGGACTCTGTGTCTCTCCAGGTCTACATGTCTCTCGGACTGTGTGTCCCAGTGAAGGCTGACAGGATGTTACTGCTGATTTTTCACCGTCTATGAAAGCTGGAATATTTATGCAAACTAAGCTCTGATTGACCTTTATTACGGTTTCTATTATTATTATGAAAATTAAATAATCCTCCAAAAAAAAGGCTCTTCTGTTTGTTTTCCTTTTTATAATCTAATTTATATTTAGTTATTTATTATCCGTCCATTTTAAGTATCTTGCACAAGGACTCTCGAACGCCTGACCCTCTTATTGGTAGAGGCCTATTCACCATATGTTTCTGCTGTATCATACTTTTTCATCTGTATGCATATTCCAAAGACATGGTCTGAGTCTGACGGTACGTCCACACAGCAGCTTTTCAAACATCTTGAACATCTTGGAGCTGGGCGTGTCTGACAGCAACGCGACCAACAACCAATCACATGAATCTCCCGCCCCCGACATACAAAGCAAAAAACCCCGGGGATTTTATGCGAGCAATATATAAATATATAAACTCCCCAAACAGGCGAAACCCTCCCAGTTCCACCCACTGTCTCTGCCACCTCCCTCCATGCCTGGTTCCTCCGGTTTGTATCCCGTTAATAGTTCTGGTCGTAAAGAACCGGGTGATTTGCTCCCGTAACTTCTCGTTTGGAATATGAGGAAATGAACTGCGGTCTGGTTCTCCCTGCTTGCACGCGGTTTGATTGGCTAGCGCTTCTACTGTCAGATTTGCATAAACGTGTTTGATTGGCTGGCGCTTCCAGCTCAGCTTCAAAAGTTGAACATTGCTCAACTTTTGAATCCTGGAGATCCTGGACATCCTGGAAATCTTCGCTTCGCTCCCCCACAATGCAGTTCGGCGAAAAGCGAGGCAATGTGACGTAGGGCTGTGCGATTATGGCAAAAATCATAATCACGATTATTTGGGTCAATAATTGATATCACGATTATTTTGACGATTATTCATTGACCATTTATTGAACTTTAAAACAAATAATATTTTACCAATAAACAAGATCAACAAATATGTTGGAGCGCACTTCCAAAACCTTACTAAACATATATTATTAATATGATAAATAAAAATAAATTAGACCAAAATAAATTAAATCAAATATGTTGCAGTGCACGGTCACAACCTACTGAAAACTCCTTAACATATAGCCAACATGTTGGTAAAACATATTCAACATATTTTGCTCAGTTAAACGTTGAAAGCTGGCCAACCGTCATGGTCCAGAAGTAACAGGAAATAAATGTTGAACTACAATTTAAGACCAAATAAAAATGTTTAGGCCACCATGGCAAATGCTGGTAGGGCTGCTCATGCAAGAAACACCAGCCTGTTGACATGGTCTGGTTTCAGAGATGAGCGCAGGCAGGTGACAAGCCACCTGTACTGAAGACCCTCAGCCACGCCCCGACACATGGGGTGACGCCGGCCAATCACAAAGCTTTGATGCGTTCAAGTGCATTATTCTGGCACAGGAAGATTATGTTACAGGACATTAACGATAAAACAGAATATTGTTGTTCTATTTTTAGACACATCTCGCGATCGACTGGTTGGGCACCCCTGGGCGAGACCATAGGTCTGTTGTGGTGGCAAAGTAGTCAGCTGAAGCCACATCTCTCTCAACTTCCCACGGCATTTGTCATATAGTGCAGGCAGCGCAGACCTGCTGAAATAATACCGAGACGGCATCGCGTAATGCTTGTCCAACGTGTTGACAAGTTGCTTGAAGCCCTGGTTGCTAACCGTGCTAACTGGGCACATATCTTTAGCGATGTGAAATGTAACGGCAAAGTATTTGCAAATAGTGGAAATAGTTTTACCTTTCTTTTTAACGAGTTGCTGCTCTTGTTCTGACGTCTTCGCTCGCGCTGAACACTCACAACACATGTCACTCCCACGTGGCCGAGTGGGCTTTTAGGGAGGGGCGAAAGCGCACCCAGCAAAATAATCGTATTTTGTCAATTATGCTGTTTTCATAATCGTCGCAAGCCATAATCGTAATCGCGATTAAAATACGATTAATTGCACAGCCCTAATGTGACGTCATCCCCATTCAAAGTCAACGGGCAGAGAAGCGTTGGAAGCGGTGGAAGTTTCTTCTGAAGCTGCTGTGTGGACGTACCCTAACTCCTTACAATCCTAATGTCCTCTTTGGCCTACTAGATGTTTCCCACCTTTGCATGTCTCCGTCTACAGCCGTCATAACGTGACTAAAGCCTTGTTATCACACCCTTTCTTGCAGTAGATCACATAATATTACATATAATACGCGAGCCACCTCCACCCGGAAGATGTGGTTGAAAGCTCCCAAACTAAAAAGCTCATAAGTGGACCTTGAGTCGCTCTTTCCAAGGTCGATAACTTCCCTACTGATATTTCTTTTATACCTCCTCTAGAGTATGTTCTCCTTGACCAAAGACATCCAAAGGTCCTCTCTTACACAAACCAGCTTCCGACCACCTCTCATGGTCTTCATCCGCAGTTGAGTTAAGTATTAATGATATTGAATAATTCATGGTATTTATTTTGTGCTTTTCCAAGTGCTCAAAGCGCTTTACATTACTTTATATACCATGTAACTTATTGGATATGTAATACATTCAATACTGTGGACTAGGGCTGCTCGATTATGGCACAAATCATAATCTCGATTATTTGGGTCAATAATTGGAATTGCGATTATTAAATGCGATTATTCATTGACTTTGAAAACATCCATTTATTGTACTTTAAAACAAATCCAAATAATTAGTTGAACTTTTTAACTGTTGAGTTATACGTTCAGGGTAATCAACTGAAAAAATAAAATAAATTATACATTCATGTCACATTTAAATAAATAATATCAAAAATAATAAATACCAATAAACAAGATCAACAAACATGTTGCAGTGCACTGTCACAACCTGAACACTCCGAGTCCTTAACATATAGCCAACCTTTTGGTAAAACATATTCAACATATTCCACTCAGTTAAACGTTGAAGGCTGGCCCACCGTCATGGTCCAGACTAACAGGAAATAAATGTTGAACTACAATTTAAGACCAAATAAAAAATGTTTTGGCCACCGCTGCTCGATTATGGCAAAAATCATAATCTCGATTATTTGGGTCAATAATTGATATCACGATTATTAAAAACGATTATCCATTTATTTTGAAAACATGAACTTCCATCCATCTTCTCCCGCTTATCCGTGGTCGGGTCGCGGGGGCAGCAGTTCAAACATGAACTTATTGGAGAAAACTAATTTGAACAGTATGTGTTTAACAGCTGATTATCCTGAACTTCAAGTATAACTCAACTGAAAAAAAAAAAAAAAAAGTAATAATAAAAAAATAATCGTTTTATTTCGATTACGTTGTTTTCGTAATCGTTGCAAGCCATAATCGTAATCGCGATTAAAATGCGATTAATTGAGCAACCCTACTGTGGACCATACCCTAAGGAGCAGTTAGGGGTGAATTGTCTCGTCCAGGGGCGCAGCGACATGCTGACTGCAGTGGGGGTCATGGGTAGGGTTGGGTATCGTTTGAATTTCCGCGATTCCGATTCCGATTCTACTTTTCGATTCCGGTTCTTAACGGTTCTCGATTCCGATTCTTTGAGGGGCAGGGTAAAAAAATGATACATGCTTCTTCCACCAAAAAAATTACATTTATTCGAGAAACTTTTACACAGGTTAGTTTAAAGTAATATTCACATTAATCAGTCTGTTTATATTCACTGCTATGTAACTTTAACCTGAGAACCACTGAAGCTACAACAGTGCAACAGTCCAACTTTTAAAAACAGTTCTTGTTGAGAAAAACAAGCATATCTGCCTTCTCAGGCATACCGGGAAGAAATGTTTGAACATTTTGAAGTAAAATGCTTCAATCTGGTGCACACGCAGAATTACTAGAGACTAGATCTAGGGGGTACAACTCTAAACACCCATATGAAAAAGATCGGTTTACATTTTAATAATTAAATAACAAATAGCCTACATGTAACGCATTTTATTTTTGTTGTTCATTCATATCTTATTTTACTATTTTATTTATGCATATTTTTTTTATCTCTCCAGTTTAAAACGATATGTCTGGTTTACTGTCCTATAGTATACATTGGAATGATTTCAAACCTGTTTTATCCCAATAATTATAAAAGAGTGCCTTGGAAATATGTGTTTACATAAATTGTGATCAAAACGTTTGAGACCCACTGAGATAACTTAGACTAAAGTGAACTATCTAAACACTCAGAGTCCTTTACCTCACTGAGCTGTAGTTATCAGCCTCAGTCTGACTGGAGAGGACTCTCCCTCCACATCATTGTAGAAACATCTTCTTCTTCCGTTAGAGCAGCTAGCACCAGATGCTAATAACAACAGCGCCCTCCCTTTCTCCCTCGCTCACTCGCACTTTGGCTGTGAGCTGCGGTTGCCAGATAAGCCAACATCCCCCATTTTCATCACTTGCAGCGCCCATCGTACAGGGCAAATGAAAAGTGTAACCGGGATGAAAAGGATGTTACATTTACTTAATTATGAATGTTGTTACATCAAGGCCGAAAATTAGGATGAGCACCAACGGTCAAAACATTTTTTTTTCTCCCAGAGCTGTCAGCGCAGCGCCTCCACAGATCTGGCGCCCTAGGCGAACATTTATAATGCCAGTGCGACGGGCCGGCCCTGGTCTCAGGTTACGCTGTAGGAAATGTAGATACAACGCTACATTTCCCGCCCCGCTGCAGTCATGCAGTAGGCTACGGAGAGCGGCGAGAAACATTTCCTCAGGAATCGAAAAGCGGAACCGAAATTCACATTTCTAAATGATGCCGTTGGAATCGAAATTTTGGAACCGGTTCCGAACCGGAACCGGTTCTCGGTACCCAACCCTAGTCATGGGGGATTGAACCGGTCCTACCCTGATCTGAAAATCCCCTGATCTTAACTACCCACTGCGCCACAGCCGCCCCACAGTTTTGAACTTGTTCTCCCTTGAGTGAAATGTGGGACTATAGAGTGGTTCAGGTGGGCCGACCCGGGAGTTAGCACTGCAAGGCTTCCCCTGACAGAAAGCAATGGGATCTTTTCATTGGATTTTGGAATATTGCAGAAAATAAGTTCAGTGGCGAACGCACGTTTCTGATACTTACACTTTAGGATTTATTAAAGGTGGGGTAGGTAATTCACTTCACAAACACTTGTTATATTCCATGGAATGCTCTTAACATCCCGATAGCAATGAATACATTAAATGCTTTGACAATAAATACATTAAAATATTTCATCAGTGGAAGCTGTGGCGCTGTAAAAAGCACGACCAATCATCTGAGCCGGCTAAAGTAACTGGACGGCCTACCTGCCTGTCAGCCTTCCATCGGGGCACAAACTTATATCGTGCCCTCATTGGTCATGTGCGCGTTCGTGTGTGTTGGGGGAGGGGCTCTGTGAGGAAGTCTGAAGGAAGGGCAGATTTTTTGTACTTTCAAATTCTAGCGCACTCGAGCTGGTTTCTCCGTTCTTACCTACCCCACCTTTAACCGTTAGGCTATAAAGGAACTACAGCACACATGACTTTATTTCACCACAGCTGAGCTAAAGGCGGCTAATGTTCAACATGATGATTGTAAGACATTTCATGAGGACACTTTTTAGCAACCGCTGTATTTTCTCCTAGAACATAACGTTGTTGTGTTAACCACAGATCTTATTTCAGGCACCGAACCAAAAACACTTGACACAGATGACTTTGTGGCGAAGGAACAGGAACAGGAAATGCTAAGTTATTTCCGGGTTATAGGACTCATCCCTGCACCACTCCATTGTCTCTTTATCTAATTAATCAAAGTAGTGTTAGTCGAGCAATGTGCTGTGGGAAGGTGTCAGTAGCTCAGGCTGTTAGCGACTTGTCTTGGGAACCAGAGGGTCGCTGGTTCAAGTCCCCACGAGACGCAGAGTGGTGTGTGTGTGTGTGTGTGTGTGTGTGTGTGTGTGTGTGTGTGATGACACCACAGTGATGAACTGAATGTCCCCTCGTGGATAAGTACACCTTAATCTGAATAATGTTCCCGATACAGAACTCATATATTTCCTCTGCTAACTGTGTTGCACTAACATCTTCTTGGCATCACCTGAGGCATCTTATTAAAAATTCTTATTTTACATTCAGCGGATTTTTTGAACGTCTTCCGCCCACATAACACTTGTGACGGTGAATTATTTCCCCCCCATATTTCATTGATTCAGTTTTGTTCATTTATGTTGTTTATTTCCCGACATGGAAGCTTAATTGGAGTTTCAAAGCCTTCCTCGATCCGCCAGCACTGTAATTACGATGCATAAATACTTCAACCTTATTTATTCATCTATTTATGTATGTGCTGGCCTGAAACACAAATCTGGGATATCCACCAGTAGTAATATAAGCTCCCAAGATGTTGCTTAAATTCACCGCAAACATAACAATAATACTTGTCCTCAGTGTCCTCTGTGGCTGCTGCAGCCTTCATGGCTTTTTAGAGTCCTTCCACAACTTTAATGATGTATTTTATGATCTTATCTTGTGATGTAATATCTTCAGTGGAAGTGGGGCCAGCAGCGAGTGTACTGACTTTTATTGTTCTTCACTCTACACATGAAATATTCCTTTAATTGAAAGTGCAGCGTGTTTTTAATACAATCTGTTTCATCTCAGTAGCATTTTTGGTACGGCTGTAATACCCTGAAGAAAATAGTTGTGACTTTATAGTACTCTTATCTGTCTTTACTGTGTTTCATTTGTACCGTAATGCCTCAGTGATATTTGCAGATGGGTCTTCCAGTAAACTGATCGGTGCGTCTTCGGTGTTTATTAGTCGACTACAGTTTGATTTTCTGCTCTCTGTGTGCGGTAGGGCTGCACGATATATCGTGTCGTGACGATAATCGCGATATGCGAGATAGTCCCAGCGCAAGACGTGCAATTTTTTTTACATTTTTTTTAGGACGTGCGATTTTAAAGGTGGGGTAGGTAACTTTGGAGAAACCGGCTCGAGTGCGCTAGAATATGAAAATACACAGCCGGAAGAAATCTGCCACTTCCTCACAGAGCCCCTCCTCCAACACACACGAACGCGCACATGACCAATGAGGGCACGAGGTCAGTTTGTGCCCCGATGGAAGGCTGACAGGCAGGTAGGCCATCCAGTTACTTTAGCCGGCTCAGATGATTGGTCGTGCTTTTTACAGCGTCACGGCTTCCACTGATGACATTTTTTATGTATTTTTTGTCAAAGCACTTCAGATATTCATTGCTATCGGGACGTTAAGAGCATTCCATGCAATATAACAAAAAGTGTATCTCGAGCCGGTTTCTCAAACTTACCTACCCCAGCTTTAAGTAGGCAAATGAACTCAAACACGTCATGTTACAATTCTTTTGCTGCTTGCTATAAAAGGAAAACTCGCGCGTCTCTCATGTCACGGGTTCTTGAGTGAGTGACAGCAAACCACCGATCACAATCAAATCTCCAAAGCAAACGGACCCGGAGAGTAAAGGTGAAGTCGTTTCATGTGTTTCTCCAGGCAGGCAGTTCGGCGCTGCTAACCGAGCTAGCTCAGCTTGTTGCTCTGATAACTTAACATCCAGACGTCCGTGACTAAAATCCTTCATCCGGTTCAATATAGTTAGAAAAATACCAATTGTATCATTAAAGTTCAAGAAAGGATGTCATTTTTTCATATCGCAATATATATCGCAGGGGAAGAAAAATCTCGCAATATCAGTTTTTTCCAATATCGTGCAGCCCTAGTGTGCGGTCTGTGTTACACCATCAGTCCTGCTTCTCCCTCTGAAGGAAACCTCTAGAAGAAAATGACTTTGTATTTGAGTCCACGTGCAGTACAGCTACATGAAGTATTTAAAGGAGGCGGTAGTGTCAGTGGAAATGCAGTAATGTTGCAGTAGTCCTGATGGAGCTTTGGGCGTTTTCTTCCTTTGGATTTCCCCATCACATGTTAGTCACCAACTAACCAATCAACCAATCAACCAATCAATTAACCAATCAATCAATCAACCAACCAACCAATCAATCAATCAGCCAATGAAATCAGCCACATTCGTACCATCAGCACATGTATCTTGTGCAGGAAACTTATACTTTCTTAGGTATTTTTCTCATTTTTGATAAAATGATTTGCATAATATTTAATAATTTTGTGATTCTGAATTCTATTATGTTTAATTGTCAGACGCAACATGCATTAATACATCCACGATCAAACCCGTGTAACACCAAACACCATGCCGCGACAATGACTTAAGAATCACACATTTTATTGCGGAGCCGCTCAAATAACCGCCTGTGGTTCACGATAACTGCTCGGTGCGTTAAACCCCTGCCACTAGCACGGCTGTGTAGAGGGCTTTAGACACACCTTTAACAGACTTACATCTGAGCAGAAGCCAGCAGACTTCATCTTGCTCTGTGGATTGAACCCGTCTCAAAAGGACATACAAGCAATTTGAGGTTAAATCACAAAAGCCCTCGTTTTATTTACAATACTTTTAAGATCCTGCTTTTGGGTTTCAGTAACCACCGGGAAGAAACAAAGAAACCCGTGTTAATCATCTTCAAAGCTCTCGGATGTTCAATGTCGTCCAATTAGAATGTTTCTGATTCCGATAAAGTATTTCCTGGTTTTAAACAAACTTTATCAGCAACATGTTTGTTCCTCTGTCGATGTGTCGCTCACGAGGATATCACTGAGATCCCACCGCCTGCTGCATGATCAGCTCGACTTTTAATGTCAGCAGCCGCGTCTTCCATGCAGATGCCGACTCACGGTTATTAAAGCGTGGTGCTTCCTGTGACGTCAGGGGACACGCTCAGATTATCTGTAATCTTACATGTCACAGATTAGAGCGAGAGGAGGCGTATTACATCACACACACGTTACTTACATTCACACAGTGTGCTGACGTCTCTGAGCCCGTTGCAACGCAAGCCTCTACTCATAACTCCTCTTCCTGGTGCGAGAGGGTCTGTCTGCAGGGAGGCAACAGAGGGAGGAAGGAAGGAAGGAGGGAGGCGAGGGCGGAGGAGGAAGGAAGAAGGAAGGAGGGGAGGAGGGAAGGGAGGGGGAAGGAGGAGGGAGGGAGGAAGGAGGAAGGAAGGAGGGAGGGAAGGGAGGAAAGAAGGAAGGAGGGAGGAAGGAAGGAAGGAGAGAAGGAAGAGCAGGAAGGAGGGAGGGAGGGAAGGAGGGGAGGGGAGGAAAGAAAGGAAGGGAAGGAGGGAAGAAAGGGAGGGAGGAAAGAAGGAGGAGAGGAGGGAGGGAGGGAGGAAAGAAGGAAGGAGGGAAGGAGGGAAGGAGGGAGGGAGGGAGGAGAAGGAGGAAGAGGGAGGAAAAGTCAAGGAAGGAAGGAAGGAGGGAGAGAGGAAAGAAGGAAAGAAGGAAGGAAGGAGGAAGAGGAAGGCAGGAAAGGAAGGAAGGAAGGAAGGAAGGAAGGAAGGAGGAAGGAGGGAGAGGGTGGGGATTAGGATGCAACATCTGTGCGTTGCTCTACATTAGGAAGGTGATGGGGACAGACTTCTTCCGGTCTTTAAGTTGAGTTTCTGTGCAATTTGTAAATATATCAGACTTTGAGGTTCATTCATCAATGAGTGCATTGACAGGAAACCTGTGTCTCGGTTCATAACTTTCTGTTATGAACCGAGACACAGGACACAGGACACAGGACACAGGACACAGGACACAGGACCCAGGACACAGGACCCAGGACACAGGACCCAGGACCCAGGACCCAGGACCCAGGACCCAGGACCCAAAAGCAGGACTCGGAGACAGTTGTCCAAAAATAGAAAGTAGTTAAATAACAAAAACTAAGTCGTACTTCAAAACAAAACTCACTTGACAAAAGGTATATTTCTCAAAGTAAAGTTTCAGGAGTCAAAAGGCCGGATTCTCACGACATGAAACCCAAGGAACTGACGAGGGAACACAGAAACACACGGGCTGGTGAGGAGGGTGGGCACAGGTGAAGTGAAAACTATCAGGGCAGGGCCAAGCAATCCCAAGGGCGGGAAACACACAAAGGCAGGAAGTGTGGGATCTGGAATGAGAGGGAAGGATTACTTTCAAAATAAAAACAGGAAGTGACAGGAAGATAACTGTCGAGTCACAACACTTTCCAGGTTAAAGTGTTCGAATCCAACTCAAATTAGTTTTTTTCTTCAATGAAAACTGCATTTCTTTGGATCTAAACTGCTGCTTGGTTCTCAAATCGCTGTGAGCACGTGACGATGTTCGCTGCAGCATGAGGTAAATGTATCTAAACTGAGAGGGAATAGAAGTATTTGCTCGATCTAAGAGAAATAGCTGGGCCCGGAATTTTCGAGCGGTCGAGCTTTGTTTCAGTGTTCGTTGAGCAGTGAGCGTAAGCATGCAGCGACTCAAGAGAAATTCTTCACCCAGCGCCGAGTGCCCACAACCATCTTTTGTGCGTGTGCTCCGTGTAATCCGGTTTAAAAAAATTAACTCTTCATCCAGCGCTGCCGATCCAATGTGAAATTGAAGAGCAACTTCTTTGTCAGCCGTGTCTTCAGCAAGAACCTGCATAACAAAGACGAAAGCGAATTCTTCGAGCAGTGTCCTTGTTGGAAACGGGATGTTTCGTCCTCCTCGCGCTTCAGCTGTCAAACTGAGCGGTGAAGCTAATTCAGACAAAGTGTAAGAGCATGAATGTTCCTCTGGTGCTCAATGTGAAAACAATCATTTCAAATAAATATGACGCCCAAAAAGATGAATAAAAGGCAAAGGGGACGAAGCTAGTCCGTCTGGTAAAAGCGGTGATACATTGTCAAGATACCGTTGTCATAGAAAAAGCGCTTCATGCAGAAAAAGACCGCGCAGTGTGTGAGCGGCTTAAAGGTCAGCCCACCTGAAGTCAACCAGGGCTGGAGTCTTTGGTTATGGCTAGCCTTCGGGGTTAACCCCCCCCCCCCTCAAATCCTCAGCAGGACTCTGGAACTCGAGTCGGGTCTCGAGGAGAACATCGTTGTGATTCTTGGGAATGTGCATCCAACTGATTTATATCAATAGTTCTGTAGAATACAGTTTCTAGGCCGAGACGTTTCTGCAGCACTCAGTCACAGCACAGAGGACATGTGAGCGCTTGGCTGCATCATCATCATCATCCTCATCTTCCTCCTCATGAGGCAGCTGATGCCTGCAGACAGGGAGAGTGATCCAGCGTGTGTTGATGTTGTCGTCACATGTGTTGTTTGATTTGTTGTCATGATATGATGTGATTTCACAGCCATATGGGCTCATGTTCTGCCTCACGAACTCTCCTCAGCACAATGTGCAGTTCCAGCTCGTTTGGATGGGAAAGGTCAAACGCAGACAGTCAGCGTGCCGCTCACTCACTGTTTGGCTGCTTCTCTGGGAACAACACCAGACCAAACACAGCGCCCCCTACAGGCCGCTATGTGCACTGCTACATTATACATCCTGCTGACTCATCTCTCTGTGGTCTGAATGCAGTGATGGAAAGTAACGAAGTACATGTACTCAAGTACTGTAGATAAGTACAGATTTCAGCTGCATTTTCATTGACTCTACTTCTCCTTATAAAAAAACAACGATTGCAGCTATGACGGAACATTCGGAGTGTTGCAGGAATAAGTCATAAAACCCAGAAATTAGTTAGCATTTTTCCACTTCCGGTTGCCATGTCTTGAAATCTGTGGTTAACACAAGCTGAAGAGATTTTAACGTTTTGTGCAACGCCATAAAACAAGTCAGTAAATACCCCATTGGTGAATTTAAAAACAGCGGTTGCTAACAAGTGTCTAAATGAGACGACTAAACGTCATCACGCACAACATTAGCCGCCTTTAGCTAAGCGGTGGTGACGTGAAGTCATGTGACCGTGCTGTATTCCTTTATAGCCCAACATTAGCCTCCTTTAGCTTAGCGTTGGTGACGTGAAGTAATGTGACCGTGCTGTAGTTCCTTTATAGCCCAACATTAGCCTCCTTTAGCTTAGTGGTGGTGATGCGAAGTCATGTGACCGTGCTGTAGTTCCTTTATAGCCAACATTAGCCGCCTTTAGCTTAGCGG
>RQJG01008756.1:0-32692 GCA_009756435.1 Chionodraco myersi
GGTCTTCCACGACCTGACCGGAGAAAGAGACGTGCTGCAGGCACGAAACACATTACCAGTAGAAATACATTGCTTTTAAAATCGTGCTGTGCAACACGAAAAAAAGGGGCAAATCGTGTTGGTGAACACGAATCAATAGATTAAAAATCGTGTTGGTGAACACGAAATGCCGTGAGACTGGGTTGTATCTCTGGAACCCATTGGTCGATTTGGGTGATTTACACCTTTTTCTTAACCATTACATCCAATAGAATCGATGGGCAGTTCCCAAATCCACGTAAACATTACCATTGCGGACGTAATAGAGAAGCAAACGAAACAAATCTGAAAGTACAAGCCTGGACGGCAAAACTTTATACCCAGTATATTGCCATAAATATGATGATGGATTATCAGTAAAAATGTCTACGTGACACAAAGACATTGGATTAACCTTGAGCGGCGTTTTTATTCCGTTGAACACAACTTTTGATCACAAATCAAAAAAGGTAAGATGTAATTATTGTAATATTTTTGAAACCGGATGTTGTTTACTTTCTCTTTTCTGGCTGATAGCTCCAGGAATTCGAGGTCGTACAGTGATGACATTACATGTGTGGAATCTGTGGAGTCTCAGCTTTAAATCGTATATCTTGTTTGTGCAGTTAAGATAGTAATAAGGGCATTTCTACCGTGAGTTCTGTGTAAAAAAGCGTTAGCATTAGTTAGCATTTTTTTGCTCAATGCTAATTCAAAGGCTTGGTATTACTCTTGTGTTTTTTTAGCTAACAATTGTTCTTATTGTCAGTTAGCGGAGTTTCTTACCTTTAAAAGGGTATGAAACATTAATAGTTTCATAAATGTTAAGAAGCCCTGAGACATAGTCTCGTAAAAAAACGGTGGGAGGGGTCCACTGGGGGGACCTTCGGGCTTAAGAGGTTAATCATTGTTTATGTATGTATATATCTTTATGTATGCACCAAACACACCAAGACAAGACAAATTATTCGGATGTGTTAACTTACTTGGCAATAAGTAGGTTAACACAACAATTTCAGATGATCAAATTCAATTAATTAATTAATGTTAACAGCATAAGCAAATGTTGACCCAAATGACTGCCACAACGTCAGATCAGTTATTACAAGACTGTCTACTTTTGTGACAAATTGGTACATTGGTTTTCCTACATAACAGTTTTTTCTAAGAAGACTCACTCAATTGGACAAAATGTAATATGGTTTCCAGTTATGCAAATAGCACTGTCATGAAAAACAGTTTGGGGGTCCTGAAGTTAATAACGCTATTATTCAGGAACAACTACTGTGATTGACAATCGGCATT
This sequence comes from Chionodraco myersi, assembly GCA_009756435.1. Classification (NCBI taxonomy): domain Eukaryota; kingdom Metazoa; phylum Chordata; class Actinopteri; order Perciformes; family Channichthyidae; genus Chionodraco; species Chionodraco myersi. Next base: position 1,324 of record RQJG01008756.1, read on the forward strand.
GTAAGCTCGAACCTGCGTCATGGCAGAAACAATTGCCTGTCAGAGTTATAACCCTATAAACTCAAGTAAACACCAAGTGGGAAATAATGTTCAATGAATACTGCCTTTTAATGATCCAGGGAAGTAATAGTGAGTACTTTAACACAGCTTTAAAAATATTCACCCTTGTATGCCTTAAAGGTGTCCTATCATGCAAAATTCACTTTTTGATGTCTTTTGTACATGAATATGTGTCCCCGGTGTGTAAGGGAATTCACAAAATGTCAGAAAATAAAACCCTCTCTCTTTTCCTCCGTACCTACATCTCTAAAAACGGGGCTACAACGGAGCTGATCCAGATTTGCTGCCGACATGACGTAATATCGGAAATGTGGGCTGGCTTTACGCCCACGGCCCTATCAGAAACGTTGTTATCAGAAACAATGCGCGACATGTTTTGGAAGTAATATGTTCTTTGTTTACATTAGCAAGCATCGCTCACACTGTACTGGAGAGAATATGTGTAAAAAAGTAGGAAATGAAAAAAGTAACTCACCTTGTGGTAAACCCGCAAGAGAAAAAGCATTTGAGCTCCATACTGTTTCAGAAATAATCTTTGAAGTGGTTTGATACATGATATGGCGTTTAATCACGGAAACATTTAGCTGCATCTGAGCAGAGCAGACAGCCTGCTTGTCACAGAACTCAGTGTGCCTGCTGCTCAAAAGGGGGCGGGGCCAGCAGCTACTGACCCAGAATCAGCCATTCTCTAACAGGGATGAAATAGAGGGATGTCTAAAATGTATGATCTGTTTGGTATTTTGAGCAAAACACTTCATAGACATGTTTTTTATATATCTGAGACCTAAAATATATGCCTAAAAATAGTATAATAGGAGACTTTTAAATCCTAAACTATGAACCTAACCTAGTCTGAAGCAGGTTATGTCTGCAGCACAAGTTTCATTGGTGATACAGCCAGGTTAAAATATCTTAACATCTGTGTTATACAGAAACCTCTGGCTTGAGGGTCAACATACTGTACCCCGCTAAACCACACATTTGGCTTCATAGTACATCCCACCAATCTTTTATTGTGATTGTCCGCACTTTATGCAATGCTGATAAATGCCAAACCTCAGAACTCCTCCATGAATTCAATTACTGCCAGTCCCTGTCTAGCTCTGCTATTGGCATTAGTTCACAGTGAGAGATAGACCTGCTGGCTTTCTAGAAAGGTAGAAGAAATATCGGGTATTCCTCTGGGATCTTCTGTTCTTCCAAAAGGCTGTCGAATTTGAAACCAGGGTCAAGGGCTGAGGGGCAGGCCATATCAACTCAGAGTTTTACGCGGAAGTAGATGATAATAGGCAGGAGGAGGACAAGGAAAAGAAGGGGAAGAAAGCAGAGGAGAACACGTTGAGGACACCATGTTATGTGGTTGAGCAGCAATGCCTAAAATAGTATCGAGGCTGTTTGGCTCCAGGGATTTCTGCAGTACACCTCCAATGTTAAAGCTAGCAGAAGCACAAAGAAAAGTGTTATTTACCGGATGCTATAAGGATGAGCAATTATTAAAATTCATATCACGAGGTAGAGGTGATGTGTGTGAGTGGGATTGTTTACATAGCCACCATGCAGAACTTAATCTGAACTCCCACTAAGGCAGGGGTGGGGAACCTCCGGCCTCCGGGCCGTATACGGCCAGCGAGACCATTTGGTACGGCCCTCGAGGTAATTTATAAACACACGCAAAAAAGAAAAGAAATCTAGACCGCAGAATAATTAAACAAGCGAGTGCCTGTTTTTCCTGGCCAAGGGCAGGGTCCTTGAACACAACACGAGCCTAACGTGTCATCACGTGGTATATGTCTCGTCTGACAGGAGTGTAGTTCTAACGGAGAGCACCAGAACGCGGCTCCGGGCCGGGACTTCACAAATTTCAGTATCCATAAGGAGCCGTACACATGCCGCAGTTTTTGCGTGGCTGTGTCTTTAGTTGAGAGCCCAGTGGCGATCTGCTCATCTGTCATGCCTCATCTGTCATACAATCAATAACTTTGTTGTTATTAGCATCTGGTTAGCTATGCTAACGAATACAAGAAGCTTTTTCTACTACCAGTGAGGTAAAGGCACATCTTTATATGATCATTATAGTTATCAAAAAACAAGAGAATAAAGTAAACAGGTATAAAATACTATATGACAGTAAAACATTTTTATTATTAAACAAGAATACAGTTTAAAAGTTGTAAAATATCCATAAAGAAAAAAATCTGCTTACAGTTCTGTTTCATGTGGGTGTTGAGAGATGTATCCATAGATCTATTAATTTTACTCTCAAAGTGCACCAGATTGATGCTTTTAACTTCAACATTCAAAACAAATCTTCCTGGTGGTGCATGCCCCCAAACCCCGCTAGGTGAGGTTAGATCCCCCCACACTTAAATCATGTCCACATGGATATGAAACTAAATACATTTGCACACATCTTGTGTCCATATAGTTCTGTTTTGGTGGTCACGGTGCATGCATGCGCGGGTCATGGTCAAATATCTGGATTAAGAGGTTGCTTTTTCTTTGCACAGTATGAAAGAAAGGCGAAATGAATGGGCTGTGATTTTAGTTTTTTAAGCAGACGTTGAGTTCAATAATTTGTACGGCCCTCGAAGGATGTTGTAAAAATTGAAATGGCCCTTGAGAGGAAAAAGGTTCCCCACCCCTGCACTAAGGCCTCAGATGTAGACATCATGGCAGAATTTGATTTAAAAGGCATGTACAAAGTTGGATAGACAAGAAGAAAATGAGTGAGGAATCCTTAAGAACATGTGATGGCATTAGAGGCTTACAAGATGTATGGGTACTCAAGTCTTAGAATCCATGTGGAGCCCCAATTATAATTAGTTTTTTGGATTGTACAATTGCCTAGTAACTGAGCACAGTGGGCCTGTCAATTATGTGATTTCTCCACATGGGACTGCCCATTGTTCCAATGGCCAATTATTCCAAATCCCCAATAGTCCAAGATAAATTCCAATCGGTCAAAAGCCCCAATATGCGGACTACACACTTGTAACAATCAGCTTCCCTCTTTGGACTTTCCCCCCTTATTGTTCCTACTATGGTGAAGCTATTACCAACTCTTCTTTGTCTAAGTCATTCACTTTCATTCAGTTTTGGGCACATCACTACATACTTGTCAGTTAGGTTTTCCTCTTCACGTCCTACGAGTAATTTAAATGTTGAGAGGTCAAAGTAAATGTTTTTATTTGATTAAAGGTCCCATGTCATGCTTATCCGGTTATTACCCGTCCCCTTGTGTGTTATGTAGCTGCTCAGGCTGAGCTCCACGGTGTCTCGCTGTCTCGCAGACCCCGCGCAGCCACCAGGAAACGACACCAGTACTACAGCTCACACTGTCCGCTCCTCGAGCCTCAAAGGGTGGAGCAGCGAGCCCCGCAACGTCCCACCAACACGGCACCCAGACCCCACGCAGCATTCTCATATGTGATTTAGGAACATTGAACGATGTAAATCTATTCTAGTAGACCTCAACAATGGAATTATGATCAGTAGACATGGCCATGACATGGGACCTTTAAGGTCTTTCATTGTAGGAGGCAATGCATTTCTGCTAATGGAAAAAAGCTTGAAGAGCAATTCACAAACTCTTAAAAATAAGAAATATTTACTTGGAGAGGTAAATCTCCCAATATATAATACAAGAGCCTCCACAATGAAAGGATACGTTCCTAAGAATTATGAAGCAGTAGCTCTTAAAATGTAATAAAATGCTTTTTTGATAGGAAATAAATGCCTCTTAGAAAATATTTATCTCTAAATATCTTTGGGATTAAATGAAAATAAAACAAACAAAAACATAGAGTTATATAATTGCTAAGCAAGAATCCACTTGTATAGCCCTTTAACAGCCAGCTTTAAGAGCCCCTAAAACAGGGGTTCTCAAAGTGCGGCCCGCGGGCCAATGGCGGCCCTCGTAAATGTTTCTGGCGGCCCGCAATAGTTAATGTGACATGCTGAAATGCATGCCTTATATTTTAATCCTTCGTGGTTGTATCTAGTAAGAATTAGAATGAGTAGCTTTCCAGCGGTATCTCCTGTGAGACTGTAACCAGGGCACAGCAGCCAATATGGCCGCTCAAAGCAGCTTGACTTTACACTAGAGGCTTCTCAATACTCAAATTTCCCCTCCTCGAATCCTCGACTCCTCGGTCCTCTGGTAGTGACCCGGAAATGAATTTCAGCGCGCCATTTTGAAGGACGTCTCATTTCTCTAAATGCACACCGAGGACCGAGGATCGAGCGTCGAGGAGGCTCTCTGGAGGAGCTCTAACCGAGGATACACTGATGGTTCCTCCACGGCTCCTCCGCGGATGCATTTCCGGGAACGGTGGAGGCGTGACGCACGGCCGGACTTATCTCAGCCAATCACAGCTCTGCATGCATCCCCCGGATATTATTTTAGAAACTACTCTCATCGCAACGCGATGTTTACAGTGAGAACAGCTGTGAGGTCCGTGCAGAAAGCAGAGCAGTGTGTAAAATATATATCACTCAGTATAACAGGCCTACTCTCTTTATTTGTTTTAGTTTAGTAGATATCTACAAACAAAGAGTCGATATTTTTTCTAAATCCATTTTGTGCTTCACATAATAAAATACACAACGGCTGTAGCCTGATTATGCTTTAGGAGCTGTAGGTGTGTGTGGTACAGTGTTTAGGTGTGTGTGTGGTAGGCTCCAGTGTGTAGGTGCGTGTTGTACAGTGTGTAGGTGCGTGTTGTACAGTGCGCAGATGCGGCGGACAGACGGGTCTCAGTTGGTTTGGTGTCCTCTGCTTACTTTTAATACTTGCAAATACAACTTTTGGCCCATAATTTCAATTCCCCATTTCAGCGACCAGAGAGGGGGGGGGATATATCCAGTCTCTGATTGTGTTACGTTATTATGAGAGTGCTCTCATACTTTAAATTGCATATATTTATATAAATATATTTGTGTCTGTGTGTGTCCACATATGTAGCCTGTTATTGTCTCATTATACCGCAATCTCAATGAATTCAAAGTAAATATGTGGGGGAACAATTTTCAGCTGATCTAACAGAGATTATAAAATATGACAAAACACTCGACAGCTGATGCAGCTGTTGCAGCTGTTGCCACGTAATAATGAATGGACGTCGCTTTAATATGACCGCTCAGAGGAGAGGAGTTCTCATTTCTTTAAACGTCTGCTGCTTCCCCTCCTCTCTCCTCGGTTCCCCTCCTCGGTTCTCCGCTCGCGTGTGGGCGGGACTAAGTCTCGAGGAGGGGAGTCGAGGAGGGGAGTCGAGGAGGGGACATTTAAGAATTGAGAAGCCTCTACTGTGTGGGATTGGTGGATTTGTGTGTCCGTCAAGGAAATCTCGGCCGGCAGCCATCATGGTCTGAAATGACCAATGGACATCGAGAAATCACTAAAGGCCCTGTCACACTGTCCCGAAATTGACACCCGATGGACACACGAATATGGAATTGTGAATTTCGCACGAAGATGGCCCCGAACCACACACGAAGGCAACATTTACATTACATTTAAGACATACAACTGCAATGAAAGTAACAAAAACAAGTATGTTACAGTACTATGATACTGTACTGATATCTTCAGACTTTGTTCTTTACTTTATCCGTCTTATATGTAGAAAATATTACGTTTTCTCCGTAATGTTGTTTCCATAACAACAACAATTTCCTGTCAACTGTCCTTCAAAATAATATATTATATCCTTTTTAGTTTCACAGAACACAAATTGGTTTATTTACATAATATATTTACATGATTTTGTTGTGCAATAAAACAACCCGATGGACACACGATAAAGGAAATGTTCAAATTCGGCTGTGATCGTAGCAACATCTTAAGCCATCGAATGACCGCTGGCGGAGTTTTTCAGGCTCCGGTAGCAACTTCGTGAGCGGAGGCAAAATCTTTGGCATGCCAAAAAATTGCCGAAGGACCTTGCGAAGGTTCATTTTCGTGTTGAATTCGTGTGTCAATTTTGCCCTTCGTAAGGCCATCGTGAGGGCATCTTGTTATCATCGGTGCCATCGGCATTCGCCCCGATCAGAGTGAGGGTGAATGCACCGATGATAACACGAAGATGACACGATTTGACAAGATGCCCTCACGAGTGCCTTACGAAGTTGCCGCTCACGAAGTTGCTGCCGGAGCCTGAGAAACTCCACCGGCGGTCATACGATGGCTTAGATGCCCTCACGAATGGCCCGATGTTGCTACGATCACAGCCGAATTTGAACATTTCCTTTATCGTGTGTCCATCGGGTGTCAATTTCGGGACAGTGTGACAGGGCCTTAAGGGCCTACCCATCAAGTAAACAAAACATAAACCACGTGTCTCCCATCAGTTTACGTCTGTGTGGAGAGAGAAAGAGAGACAGAGAAAATGGCTAAAAAAAACGTTACAGTTGCCGACTTCTCTAGAGATTGTTTTCGCTAGCAGCAGTGAAGATAGAGCCTCATCATCATCATCATCATCATCACCATAACCATCATCATCATCATCTTTATTTAAAGAGACTCTTGGTCCATTATTACAAAACATACAACACTCAAATACAAACTAAAAAAAGGCGGCCATACCAATGTTTCCACAGAGGTGACTGGTATCGTACAGCACTGAAACACGGATTTGACAGCACCATAATGACAGAGTTATGAGAAACATTCAATCGACAGATGAATTTGTACATTAGATTTCTCAAAAGAGCATGGAACGTGTTGACTCGTGCATTACAGAAAATTTCACTTGCACTGCACCACCTTGGTTTTCTAAGCAGTATACGCAAACAGTCATTATATGCAACCTGGAGCTTCCGGAGGCTCGCCTTCTTATACTTGACCCACAAGGGGGCAGTATAGAGAGGAGTGCAATAAGCTCTAAAGACGTTCACCTTAACCTTATCTGAACACCAAGAGAATTTTCTAGCCAACATGTTGTCTTGTGTATATAAGACACGCCGCTGTCTATACATGTCATCATCATCAGCCATTTCATCTGTGATGATGTGTCCCAGATACTTCGTGTTACAGCAAACAGACAGCAGATACTTCGTGTTACAGCAAACAGACAGCACCTGTCCTGACAGATAGAATGTTGGAAAACAAAGGTTCTTATCCCCTGTTGCTCTGCAGATCATTACAGCGCTCTTCTTAGCATTGTATTTAACGTCAAATTTGACTCCGTAATCAGAACAAACATTTAGCAACTGTTAAAAACCAGCACTGCTAGGAGAAACAATAACCAAATCATCGGCATACATAAGATGGTTTACAATCACATTACCAATCACACACCCTGTTTTACAGACACTTAAATCATCTGATAGATCATTCATATAGATATTAAAAAGGCTCGGTGAGAGGAGCCCCCGCTGGCGGACTCCATTACCAACACCAAATGGCGCCGAGACTGCATTCCCCCATTTGATCCGCATGCTCTGGTTGGCATACCAATAAGCCAGGATCCTAATTATACTGTTAGGCACACCTTTTTGTCTCAATTTTAAAAACAGTTTATGATGGTTAACTCGGTCAAAAGCCTTAGAGGCATCAATGAAACCAATCAGAACAGTGGAATGTTGTCTTCTATATGTTTCTACCATTTCCTTCAAAGCATAGATGCATAGCTCAGTACCATGCTTAGCCTTGAAGCCAAACTGGTTATCTGAGGTACATAAATAAGAACATAGTCTATCCAACAAAATTCTTTCCAGGACTTTGGATAACACACTGGCTAGAGCAATTGGTCTATACAGTTATCCAAGCTCCCTACCTTGCCCGCTCTGTCCTTATTGACAGGGACCAAAGTAACAGTCAACATGGAGTCTGGCAACACACCATGAGTCATGAGGCCGGTAAAACAAATGGCAAGAAGAAATGCAACCTTCGGGCTTGCCAGTTTAAGGTGCTCTGCAGTGATTCGGTCAGAGCCGCATGCTTTGTTATCAGCTAGCTGTGCAATTGCTCGATAAACCTCTTTAGCTGTGATTCCCACTGTGTCACTTTTCACAACATTACCAACTTTGTAGGGGTCACTTTTAACACAATTAAGTATAGTAGAGTAATGTTGCCTCCACAACTCAGCTATGTTATCGGCTCCAGATACTCCCTCTATGGTACACGGTAATGACGTACTGGCCCTGTTCAGAGCTCTCACCTCCTTCCAGAAGCCAGTCACATCATTATGAAGGAGCTTTTCAGCCATAGAGTCCGCTCTCAATGTTTCTGTATGTTTGTTGACATAACGAACTGCATATTTATATCTAGCATGTGTACGCTTTTTGAGATCCAGGACAGGCCCCTCTCTGGGCCTTCCTGCCTGGACCCAGGCCCCAAAAGCATTCTTGGCTTCAGCGTATTGATCAGCCACATGTTTATTCCACCCTGGCTTGACGTTGTGTCTCTTCCGAGAGTAGGTACAGCACGGTCTACTCGCCTCCATACAGCTCCCACAATACAACCATACATGTTACAGAGGTCTTCACGGTGAGAGCTTTCACAACAACCCACATCAACACACAGAGTTGCCACTTTGGGTAGATATACATCACTCAATAGGACATCAGTTCTCCCATAGTACAATAGCCTATCCTCATTTGTGAGCTTGGACCAGTCCACTTTAGTGGTACAGGCATTTTTAAGACATCTCAGGGAGACTATCATAATCTAGTGACATTATAAAAGGAATGTGATCTGACATTGATGCCTCATACACAATCTCAATTGATCGTACAATGTCATGGGCATTAGCAGTGCTTATGCAATGGTCAAGCCATGAAGTTGTATGCCAGGCCTCGCTTATATATGAATAGCTATCTGTAGGCAGAAGTATTTGGCTTGATAATATAAGATTGTTATCATCACAAAACTGTAGAATATGCTTAGCAAACAAGGACCTTTTGTCTGATATGTCAGCATTCATATCACCCACTACATAAACACTGGAGGAATGATTATCAGCAATAAAAGAATGTATAAAAGCAAGTCTGTTCAGGTATTCATCTTCATTATGCTGTGACTCATATGGTGTATACACATTGAGAATGCTAAACTCCTTGTTATTCATTTGGATCTGTACAGCAATACACAAGTCAACTTCAAGCCTGAAGTCAGAACCTGAAGTCTTCGACTCTTCTGAAGAAGAAGAACACAAAGACAACAACAAGGATCCATTTGGACATGGGTAAGTGTAAATATTACAGTAATAGTGTACTGGCAATGTGTGGGGAATACCGCGAAAATGAACAATAGGTTTATTGATATATATTTTTTTTATCGATAGTCATGAACTTTTTATTGGACAAAATAGACTCTCCATTAGCAAACGTTTACTCTGTGTTAACGTTATTTTGGTGTGTAAAAGTGAGATTACATGTAGAGGATTAAATTAATCATGTATTCGTCCCACAACGGAGACATTTACAGTGACATGTTTTTGCCATCGATTATTTTATCATACTGTTCTGTACAGATGAGACTTTGTAATCAGATGTAGCCTATGTGTGTCTGTGATTTTATACTGAATGTAAAGTAACTGGAAATATGTGTGTGTGTGTGTGTGTGTGTGTGTTCCCAAACTTTCTTTTTATGTGTGCATTGTTATTTGTGCTTGAGCAACATTTTACTTGAACTTTATTTCAATGAAATTAGTTGTAATTATTGTCCTACATTTTAATTTGTTTTACAGAGATGTTTCACAGCTGCCTGGGCCTAGTGGCCCACAGGCGGCGTTTATCCAGCAGCCAGAACATCCATCTGTGCCGGCCCCCAGGTCAAGATCTACTGTGGCTCAAGGGCCTTCACCAGAGCCATCACCACCAAGGACCAGCAGACCAGCATCACTACAGCTGCCTCCATCTGCGGCTGCCACCAGGTCAAGATACACCTCAGCACAAAGGCTCCACCACAGCCATCACCTTCAACCCAGCCAGCAAGGAGGTCTCGTGGAGGTCTCGTATAGCACTTGTACACCCCACCTACACAGCAGCCCATGCACCATCACTCCCACCTACACAGCAGCCAGACCCACTGTCTTGGAAGACAGACAAAGACCTTGACACTGTCTTGACATTTATAATGAATAGTTGGTTGAAAGTTCTGATGTTCAATATTGTAAATAGTTAGATTTTCCAGTTTCTTATATTAATATAAATAGTTGGTTGAAAAAAACATATTTATAATAAATTGTTGGTTGAAAAAAAGGTTGAATGCTCAATTTGTATTTGTACACATCACATGAACCTTGGTATGTAATATGAAGTCATTATTCAGTCCTAATATATCTCAGTCCCTGCTGTGGTGAAAGTCGAGTGATAAACACCTATTTTACTCAAAATTTGAATTTTATGTTTTTCATTTTAGAGATGAATAACACTTTTATATACAGTGTAATTCAAATATTTCACTGCTTTTGTGATCCTAGGACTTTGGTAACCGAATCTAAAACACCAAAACAATTCGATCACATGAGTAAATGTGTCACAGTCTGCTTTCTCACTCACCTATTTTCTGCATTAACTTTCCTTAGTCACCTGGTAGTCACATCCTGTCTCTCTCTCACTCTGTTACACCCATCAGCTCCATTAGTATTTAGGCCCACTTCACTTTCACCTCAGTGCCAGATCGTACTTTGCAGCATGCCAGTCTTTCCCGCATTACCCTTCAGATTGCTCTCCCGGTTTCGACCCTGCCTGTCCCTGACCAGCCTGCCTCGCCTGCTCCCTGACCAGTTCTGTACCTGCGACTCCCGTCCTGCTTTCTCCTGGAACCCTCGCCTGTCCCCGACCAGCCCTTTGCCTACTATCTGCCGTTTTGTCTCCTACCAGCCTATTGCCTTCAATAAAGCTGATTACCGACTATCCCTGGTTTCCCGTGTTCTGCATTTTGGTCCTCAGCTCGTTTGTGACAGAACGATCTGGCCAGAAATGGACCAAGCAAACACCGGGTCTCCTAGAGACCGCTTTGAAAGGGTTGAGGATGCCATCCAAAGACGGGAGGTCACGGTAGCTACCTTAGCTACCGAGACCCACCAGGCAACCTCAATCCAGGGACAAATGCTGGCTTACCTTACCTCCCAGATGCAACAGATGGCCGCCACCATACAACAGCTAGCTGCTACCATGGCTGCTACCGTCCCTCCGCCCGCAGCTCCGATGCTCGCTCCAGCCCCTGGCCTGACGGGATACGCTCCGGAGCCTCGTGTAGGAACGCCGGAACGCTACGCTGGTGAGCCGGAGGGATGCAGTCCTTTTCTCACAAACTGTTCCATATTGTTTTCACTGCAGCCACACACCTTCGCCTCCGAGGCGGCTCGGGTAGCTTTCACCGTTAATCATCTGACGGGGAGAGCCCGTTTATGGGGAACTGCAAAGTGGGAGCAGCAGACTTCAGCCTGCGCCTCTTTTGCTGCATTTTCCGCGGAGATGCGGAAGGTGTTCGGTTCCGTTCGTCTGGGTCCCGACGCTGCCGGAGGTCTGCTGAGTTTGAGCCAGGGTTCCGGCACGGTGGTGGATTACGCTATTGACTTCCGCAGCAGCTGGAACGAGCCGGCGCAGTGTGACGCATATCTGAGAGGATTAGCGGATTATATGAGAGATGAGCTGGTTTCCTATGATCTCCCTGCTTCCTTGGATGGGTTGATTGAGCTCACCTCTCGGATTGACAGACGAATCCAGACCCAGAGAGGAGAGCAACAGACGCGAGCGGCGGCCCAGAAACTTCCGGTTTCTGTGAGATTTCGACTTCCGGTTTCGGCGGAGAATTCCCATTCCTACTCTGACTCACGGTACGGGGAGGTCGAGCCCATGCAAGTGGGTCGTACCAGTCTTACCTCTGAGGAGAGGGAGTTACGTCGAAGAGTTAATCTTTGCCTTTACTGTGGTCAGGCTGGACATATGGTTTCCCGTTGTCCGGTAAAAGGCAGAGCTCATCAGTAATGGGGAGTATACTGGTGGGCCAAACCTCTGAGCTGATCCCCAATCTAAGACCCTTGTGCCATGCTCGATTCCTCCTGACAGGAAAATCTCAGGCTCTGGCTGTTTTTATCGACTCCGGATCAGATGTTAGCATCATTGACGAGGAGCTCGCACTACAGCTGGGCATCCAACAGGTTCGGTTGCTCCAGCCGGTACCGGCTAATGCTTTGGACGGTCACCTACTGGGAACGGTGACACACCAGACGACGCCGGTACATATGCTCATGTCGGGGAACCACCATGAGACAATCCAGTTTCATGTGCCACGGTCCCCCCAAATCCCTCTGATTTTGGGTTATCCGTGGCTCCGCCGCCACAACCCAAACATTGACTGGGTAACTGGGTCTATCCCAGGTTGGAGTTTCTCCTGTCATCAGGTTTGCCTCAAGCAGGCTTCCACACCTCAACTATCTGTGGATATGAACCTGGTTCCGGATGTCACAGGGGTTCCGGCAGAATATTTGGACTTTAAGGAGGTTTTTAGCAAGGCTAAGGCGACATCTCTCCCACCTCATCGGCCCTATGACTGCGTCATTGAGCTACATCCAGGAGCAGTCCCACCCAAGGCCCGGTTGTACTCGCTTTCGGCACCGGAGAGGAAGTCCATGGAGACTTACATCAATGACTCTCTGGCTGCAGGAATTATTCGTCCTTCCACATCACCCGCAGGAGCAGGTGAAGTGTCCACACAGCCAGAGGAACATGACCATCGTGGAGGCAGTCCAGTTACCATCCTTCTGTCTCCGTGAGGAGGGTGGGTCATACATTCTCAAGAAGAATCACCCATACTGGCACCAGGGCAGCTGCACATCACAGACCGGAGTCTCTGCTACTTTGTTGTGTGGACCACGAAGGAGGCGATCATCATCCCCATCCCCAAAGACCCTGCATGGCATGGAAATCTCCTCCTCCTGGAAAAGTTGTACACCCAGCTCCCTGTGTTGGCCAGTAGAGAGGAGGACATTTAAATAAACATACTCTTAACACCCTCGGACTCTGCGTTGTGTTTCATATGTGTGATGGGGTGTTATGCAGAGGGGAGGAAAACAGGACACAGCAGATTGGGATTGTGGTGGAGATGCTGAGCACTGGTAGCACTACACACTGTAGGCTACCACACGCACCAGCTCCTTCGATCAGGGAGTGAGACAATAGCCGTTTCTCTAAGTCGAGGACGCTTACTTGGTAGGGCTCGTGTTCACTTGTCGTGTGCTGGGAGCGGAGGAGGATTGTCACAGAGGAGGGCCCGTGTTCTGCTGGATCGGAGGCCTGCTCTGGTGCCATCCACCTGTCTTGGTTCCGGTGTGAAGGCCTGCTCCTGCCTGTTTCTGCTTCTACGGGTGCGAAGGCCTGATCTGAGATACTGCGGAGAAACCTGGAGAGTTGCTACGGGAACAGCGTGGATACTGTTGTGCTGAACTGGGAGAATGGCGGGTGTCGTGTTTCTGCTGTGCCTTTTCTTGGCTGTGCTGGACAAGGAGAAGATCGCTAGTCATCCTGAACAATCTACTGGATTTGGGTATGTTCTACCGCCCGCAGTGGACATCCCCTGTACAGTTTCAGAGGTGTTGCACAAACAATTGCTGGTTGCACTGTTGCGGACATTCATTTCGGAAAATGTTTGTCTTTCTCACATGCCTACCACGATGGTCCTTCAGAATTGAACTGTAATCTCACTTTCGCGAAGTTTGCTGGTGACTCTGGAACAGCTGACAATGTATGTGTGTTGATTAAGAGGAAAAGGTGCTTGGTATTTTTATTGTTGTTACTATCAGGAAATGTACAGCCAAATCCAGGTCCACCGAGCAGTATTAGTCAAATAGCTACTCCTGCTGATTTTATATCTAGATCTGGGCTAGGTTTAATTCATTTAAATGTGCGTAGTCTGTTACCTAAATTAGATTTTGTCCGTATTTGGGCGAGTTCGACTGATGCTGATGTCATTGTCTTATCAGAAACGTGGCTAGATAAATCCATTTTGGCCTCTGACATTTACATAAATGGTTACAGTGTATATCGTACTGACCGGCCTAAAAAAGGTGGTGGCGTTGCCATTTATGTGAAAAATAAGTTTTGTGTAACTAATATGGTTTCCAAATCTGTTAGTAAACAGCTAGAATTTTTAGCCGTGAATATTGAGGTAACAAAGGGTCAACAGGTCATGGTGGTGGGCTGCTACAGGGCCCCCTCGGCTGTCAAGGACTCTTTATCGTCTTTGGCAAAACTGTTATCACAACTTTCCTACGAGGAAATAGTGCTGCTTGGTGATTTTAATTGGGACTGGTTAACTTCTGTGTCAGAGGATTTTAAAAAGCTGTGTACCTCTTTGAATTTTACCCAGATTATAGACAGTCCTACTCGCCCAAATATTAAGTCCCCAAATAAATCCTCCTTAATTGATCTAATTTTAACAAATGTTCCACATAAATACTCATCTGTGGGAGTATTTGCTAATGATGTGAGTGACCACTGTGTTGTAGCCACAATTAGGGACACTAAGGTCCAAAAGGTTAAACCACGTGTCATCACAAAGAGAGACAAGAAACACTTTGTGGAGCAGGGTTTTTTACATGATCTGTTTGATTTTGATTGGGGTAAAATCAATCTGTGTGCTGATGTAGAAACTGCATGGTCTTATTTTTATCTTGGTTTTATGAAAATTATAGATAGACATGCACCTCTGCGTAAATTTAGAGTGAAGGGACGAAACAATCCCTGGTTTTCTGATAAGCTGTCCAGTCTACTTCATGAGAGAAATAATGCTTGGGCTAAGGCTAGGAAATCAGGCTCAGAGGTAGAATGGCTGCGTTTTAGGCAGCTAAGAAATAGCTTCACATCTCAAATAAAAAGTGCTAAATCAAAGTACTATTTGTCAGTTACCACAGAAAACCTGAATAATCCTAGGACATTTTGGAAAGCCATAAAATCGATTTCCACTGGTGATATCCCAAATGAGCTACCTCCGTGCCTCACCACAGCATCTGGCTCTATATCAGACAGGGCTACGATGCTAAATTGCTTTAATGAGCATTTTGTGTCTTGTGGCTCTCTGTTTGGCTGTGTGGCTCCTGTGAACGCTCCAATCCTTGACTCTGAACAATGTGGTCTGGAAAACCCTTTCAGTTTTACTCCTTTAACTATTGATATTGTTCATGAAGCATTATCCAAGTTAGATCCTAGGAAACCGGCTGGCCCGGACAACTTAGAACCTTTCTTTTTAAAGATAGCTGCAGATTTTATTGCTCCACCTCTTACTTCTCTTTTTAACCTCTCCCTCAGCACAAATACAATTCAAAAAGTATGGAAGTCTGCTTATGTCTTGCCTTTACTGAAAGGAGGGGAGGCAACTATTTTAAATAACTATAGGCCAATCTCTAAATTGTCAGTTCTGGCTAAGGTGCTCGAATGACTTGTGAGTGAACAAGTAAAGGAGTTTTTATGTATAAATGATATCCTGTCTAAACATCAGTCAGGATTCAGAAAGAAACACAGCACCATCACTGCGACAATGAAAGTGGTAATTGACATTACTAGTATTTTAGATAATAAGCAGAGTTGTGCAGCTCTGTTTATTGACCTTTCCAAAGCGTTTGACACCGTTGATCATCGCATTTTAAAGCAGAGGCTACTCAGTATTGGCATATCCAGCAATGCAGTGGGATGGTTTGTGAACTACCTCTCTGAAAGGTCCCAATGTGTTCATTTTGATGGACTGTCTTCTGAATGGTTAAACATTTCTAATGGTGTACCACAAGGTTCTGTTTTAGGACCACTTTTATTCTCCATATATATTAACAGTGTAGGTGAAAATGTGGATGAAGCTACTTTACATTTTTATGCGGATGATACTGTGATGTATTGTGCAGGTCCCTCCATTAAGGAGGCTGTTGTTAAATTACAGGCTGTTTTTAACATTATTCAGACTCAGCTCTCTGAATTAAAGCTTCTTTTAAATGTGGATAAAACCAAGGTAATGCTCTTTTCAAAAGCAAAAAAGACACCAGAGCCTGTTTTAGATATTGTAACTACGCAAGGAACAAAACTTGAAGTTGTTGCCTGTTACAAATACCTTGGTATCTGGCTTGATGATTGTCTCTCTTTTAAACTTCATGTCAATAACCTGCTTAAAAAACTGAGGGTTAGGCTAGGGTTCTTTTTCAGAAACAAGTCCTGTTTCTCGCTTGAGGCCAGGAAAAGGCTAGTCACTGTGACCTTTTTACCTGTGCTGGACTATGGTGATTTGTTGTATATGAATGCACCTGCCAATTACCTGAGCAAATTAGATGCTGCGTATCACAGTGCTCTGAGATTTGTCACAAATTGTAAAGCGCTTACACATCACTGTACACTGTATACCAAGGCAGGTTTACCATCACTCTCTGTACGGAGGCTCAGTCACTGGTACACTTTTATTTATAAAGCTATGTTGGGCAAACTCCCGTATTACATCTGTTCTCTGGTAAAGCAGAAAGTTGCGGGCAGCTATTGTCTGAGATCGCAGGATGTGGTCTTGTTAGATGTGCCAAGAGTGAGGACTGTCTTAGGTAAGACGGCTTTTATGTGCGCAGCTCCACTTGCTTGGAACAGCCTACAGTCCAAATTGAAATTGAGCAATTTTATTTCTCTGAATGTTTTTAAGGCACGTCTGCACGAGATGCTTTCTGACACTATGGGTGTTTGTAAGTGTTGGTGAATATGTAAATATGATGTCCTCTATTGTTTGTTTTTATGTTTCATATGGAACTAAATTGATGCAGGTCTCCCTTGTAAAAGAGATCCATGATCTCAAGGGACCTATCTGTCTAAATAAAGGTTTGAAATTAAATGAAATGAAAATGTAATTGTTGCATGTAAATATTATTATACTGCGTGCTTCTTAGTTATTCCATATTTTGCTGTAACATGGATCTGTATGTAACTCTATATTTACTTGTTATCTACCACACTTCCTTCTACATCATACACCATCATTATACATGATGGTGTATATAGGATATATATATATGTGTATACATATCTGTAAATTGTATAATTACATTTTTCGTATTTGGGATTGTTGGAAACGTCTTTTTGATCTGTCTATAAACACAAACTGAGTAAGATTGACAATAAAGTTGACTTTGAATTTGAAAAATATATATATTCTTTATGAAAATATTTGACTGTTGTCAAATGAATCCAAATGAAACTTTGGACTGAACTACAACTACTGTACGCCTTTAAATCTCGATGGACTGTTTTTCAGTGGGATGGCAAGTTCCTATCTTTAAACATTTATTAGTTTTTTCTCAGATCAGATTTGATTTTTTGAAGTTAATTTAACTTTGGCGACCATGTAAGGTCATTATTAAAAGGTACAATCAATTTGTTTAGGGTTGACTAAAATAATAAAAAACATTTCATTTGGATAATTTACTGACAGAATAAGAAACTCAATGATGCTCGACTCACCTGTTCCTTTTTTATAAAGTGAAACAGTTGAAACGATAGATTTTAGTAAAAACAACCTTCTCCAAAAGCTATCAAGGAATATACCAAATACTTGTTTTAGAACTGTTTTATTACATATTTTTATATAGTTTGAATGATCCATAATTGACAGAAGCTTGTGTTTACACTGACCTGTTACTCATATATTAATGTCTTTAATGTCTGTAACTTCAGTAAACCACTACCTCACTAATTTCTTTCATTCATCACGGTTCAGTAAACTAAGTGATACATGAACCAGTTTGAAAACAGCTATGCTCCCTTTCTCTTTTGTCCATACACTTGGCCCTTTCTCTTTTCCATGTGGAAAATGGCAGCTGCATATTCTGCTTTTCTCATCTGGCTCCCTGTCTGCTCGTCTACAATGAGAAAATTATATAATTAATTACTAATAATCATTTAAACCTGTTATTACCAATATTTCACAAATTCTTCATGTAAACTTAAAGACCCCGTGAAGTGTGTGCCTGTGCATGATCTGTTATGCTAATACATATAGTAATGACCAAAATTGTCCATTGAAACCCATATCAAAAGATGTTGGAATAGCAACTAATTTGATGAGTTTTGAATTTGCTGCCGTGAAATCCGCAGTTGACCTCCGCCTTCGTGGGCGTGGCTTGCGATCTACTGCGTGACGTCACGAGATGGTCGCCTCCGAAGTGTTTACATTCATCACAGTGTATTGTTTCTCTGTTTCAAAGTCGAATTTATCAAAGTTTTTGAGCGAGTATTTTACTGGAAAGTGTGTCGGAGTCGACTGGAAGTGATTGCCAATCGAGAAAACCTGACAATGGAGGCGACAGTGAAGAAAAAGGGAGGAAAAACACACGGGAAGCGATGCATTGCCGCTGGCTGTAGTAATGTCAAGTCTGCCGAAGTGGCGATGTTTCTGTTCCCAAAAGATGAAGGTGAGTCTGGCTGGTGTCATTGTTTCGTAGATTCGTTAATTGTTCATGACAAATAAAGGCCACTGGTCGATTCGAGAGAGAGAGAAAGAGAGACTGAGAGAGTTACAGGGTTGTTGTTAGCATCTAGTGCTAGCTCGGAGCTAACGGAGATTAGCTGTTTCAAGAGGGAGAGTCCTCTCCTGTTGGACTGAGAGAGATAATGTCAGCTCAGGGAGGTAAAGGACTCTGAGTGATTAGATTGTAAACTGTAGCCTAAGTTATCTCAGTTGGTTTGGTCATCTATGTAAACAAATATTTCCATCTATGTTAGTTGTATAAAATAGGTTAAGAAATCCTTCCAATGTTTTTTGATTATTGAAATGTATGTTTCATATGAGTGTTGAGAGCTGTATCCATAAATCTCTTAATGTTGCCCTCAAAGTGCACCAGATTGATGCCTTTAACTTCAATTTAAAGAAAAACATCTTCCCGGGTGAGGGTGTGAGGTCATCACAAATAAAACAGGGTTCACATGGATAGGATACTAGATAAGTGTGCACACTCATTATGTACATTACACATTTTTCTTGGATTTGTTAACACTATAGTCCCTAATATATTTGTAGAAAGGCAGGAAATAGAATTAAATCGAGAAAAACTGTCAAAATCAATCATTTCTCTCACACTTGTATCACTTTCCAAAGTCTCCGCCATGTTTACGATCACAACTGGGCCCATCTTGTGACGTCACCGCCGCTATCGTCTGCAACTTCCGGTAGGCTCAGACGGCCGTTATTATTAAAAAATATTTTTTAATTTTTCATAATGAATTAATCAATAATTAAAATTATTTTAGCCCTGAACAGGCACAATGATATGTAAGGAATGAAACTGCCATTTCATTTTGGCGCAAAAAAATGCACTTCACTGGCACTTTAAGAGCACAGCTGTATGTTGAGTATGTCAACTTTGCTTGGTTCATCTTACTGGGGGGCAGCTACATGGATGTCGGTGCAGTCCACAATCATTGTGCAGTTGAAGGCAGCATGAATGAAGGCAGAATGAATTTATTATTGACTCCGAATGAAGCACAACTTCATGTCATACAATACATTGATTTTATTTGTAATTGTGTAAAAACATATGAGCATTGATTAGCAAGCAGGACCTGCAGGAACAGAGAATGGTGATGGATGGAGCTGGGAAGAGAGAAGAATAAAGATAACAGATACAATTTATTATCGGATATTAAAAATTCAATTTCAAAACAAGTTGCCGCTCCTACAGTTTTCTAGTATGTACAGATGATTTCACATGACCTATGCAAAATATCACACTCAATACATGTGTGTCTCTGGGGGGTGCATTGTGCCTTTGATGTATATAAATAATATACCATAACCAAATACTATTACGTACAGTGGAAATCAGGTTGCCAGAGCAGGTCAGTCCAGTGTGCATGTTCCTCAGGGTCTCAGCAGCTACAGGTGAGGTAAAGGAAATAAAAGAGAAAAAGGTCAGTAACAACACTTTGTTAACCAATGTTAACCATTTGTGCAGATAGCATTAAGTAGAAAATATCGCCGATGCTAATGTACCGTTAGCCTACCTCCCGCCCCCTTAGCACCTGGTGGAGGGGGCGATAGGCTACTCTTCAAATGTTTCACAAAATACTTACCATCATGACTACTCTTACTGTTTAAAATGTGGGTTTACTTCATGTTAAGGCTAATACAAATGACAAGGCTAAGTAATGTAATGTAATGCTAACTAACGCGCTCGCTACTAGGTAGCTAACTTGACTATGTTCCATGCAAAACATGTATATTACCTGATATGTTTGGTCCAACGACTCCTGTTCCTTTCATCAGACGGGAAGCGATAGAACGAGCAAGTGGTATGATCACTTTTGTGATTCCAACCTGGTACAAAGCACACAGGCATCTTAGAAAAGTGAATTTATTGGAGCAATCTCTTATATTTATTGGAGGGAATAAATCAGTTATGAGATCTTCTTCTTCTTCTTTGCTTTAATTGCGAGTCGCAACCAGTCTTGGAACATTATCGCCTTTGAGCGACCCAGAATGGGATTTGGGATTTGTAGTCTTTCTAGTTGCGTATTTTTCATAGTCTTATATTTCAACAGTTTTACGATAAACTTTTTTTACATGGAAATGATTGTTTAAGATTGACAAACATCATATGTGTCATTCGTGGCACAATTCAAAGGGGATCAAAAGATAACTTTTCTCTCTCCATTGAATTCAATGTATAATTTTCCGCTTCCGGGGTCCCATAGACCGGAAGTAGATGGGCGTGACTTCGCCTCTGTATAATTGCCTCAAATATGACTTACTGCAGGCCAAATATATCCATAATAAAACAGTGCTTATGCAGAATAGTATTATATATACCTGCCAAGATGCGATTCCTAAGGAACTGCTGCTGCAAGGGCCGGAAGCAAGAACTCGTGGCTGGATCTGGGACTCCAATTCCCAGAATCCTTGGGAGTGTGATGTCAGCGGCACAACGTGGTTGAACGCGGAAGTAGAAACATTTGTTTACATTGCAGGTAGAGGAAATCGAGTTTGTTCACGGGAATATATCGTGCAATTAAAGGCTTCAAGCGCTGATTTTACTTCGAGAAGGTAGGACAGGATGGCAGATACTTTGGGAATACCGGAGTCAGCTTGCTCCTGCCTTTTTCGGTGTTTAAATACCCACTGTTACAACCTTCCAAAGGCTGGAACAAACAGGGAGGCCACACAGAGTTTAATGCCAAATATATATTTATTTAACAGATTGTTGAGGAACACCTCTGATGTATAATGTGGTAAGAATCAGCCTGGCAGTAGTGTGAGCAGTGTGTGAGTGTGTGGAAGGGTGTTGTAGCATGTTGGAGGGTGCATCAAACCTAACACAGGCTGTAGGCTGAGGTTGCTCCAGCATGCCAGGATCTGAATCAGAGGGCTTGATCCTTGCAGCTGGGAAACCTTTATACTTTCTGGTGGCTCCGCCTCTAGATGGGCGGGCACAAACAGGACGACACTCCCAGTACCTGCCAGAGGACAGCAAGGCAGGGAGCACAGCCAGGCAGAAGGGGGGAGGGGTCGTCACACCACCGACCGAGAGACAGTGCGACTCTTAGCTGACACACAAGAGAGGGGTTGTTACCGGAGCTGGCGTAGAACTCGGGACTTCCTCTGGCCCAAAGGATATTAAAAGCTACTCCAGGTGAGGACGGAAGGGACACCTGAATGTGTGTCGTGCGGGAGCTGTGGCTCGTTCCAGCGGCGTCTGAACCATGCTCTGAGCTAGCCTGTGTTTCGGGAATGAGGCATTTCTTACGGCTTCTTTCGTATGATGATTCGGTTCCAGAGTCGGAGATTGCAATAGACATTTGCAAGGACAGCACCGGCAGGCAAGCAGCAGCAACATGAAACACAGCAGCAGCAAGTGAACGCAGGAGGCAAGCAGCAGCGAGGTAGCTGCAGCAATAGCAGCAGCAAGCAATGCATGGAGAGAGATCTGGCAGGTTAAATCGAGCGGCATATTAAGGAGACTCTGTTTGGTTGGTTGTAGAGTGGCAAGGGGGCGTTATGTATAAATGCAGCATAAGTGCTCGAGTTGACTGCCTGAACTAGCTCGCAGGCTTCGCCCCATTACATTACATGTCACTTGTTAGACGCTTTTATCCAAAACGACTTACATACATTCAATACTGTGGAACAATTTGGGGTGAAGTGTCTTGTCCAAGGACACAGCGGAATGTACCACTGAGCCACAACCTCCCCATGGTTACGTAACGTTTTTTATATTTACAGGGACTGTAGCGAAAACCAAGTAGCTTACTGTATGCCTTTTTATTTAAAACTAAAAGAGGTTTGCAAATAAAACAAATTAAGATTTTGGAGTTTTATTACATTAGTTTTTCTTCAGGAGATGCTGATTTGAAACTGTTGTTATGAAAAGTTATGGCATTTCCTGTTTCGCCCGGAGAGAGTGGAGTTCGTCCCGAAGCTTGCCGCTGTATTTACACTCTCCACCTGAAAGAAGGGAGCCTCCTTCACCTGAGAGTGTGACTACAGACGGAGTACCTCAAAGGCCCTCAAGAAAAACAAAGCGTTGCCACACCCTGATTGTCTGAGAAGCTAAATGCACCAAGCTGCTCGTAATGCCTAATCAGGAGCTGATTGTGCAACAGGTGATTTGGAATTACCTTAATCAAATCAGGAGAATAATGACATTCAGCAAAAATGTGTTTAAAAAAATACAAATAACACTAAGCAACTGCCACATCCTCACCTGTTTGACTGTGATGATATATTTCGTTTTTTGTATTTTATTTTGTTTCTTTGTGTATCTTTTTCTGAGTGTGATATGTTTCTACTTTCTATCTCTGACAGTAGAGAGACATTCTGCCATCCATAATCTCTTTTCAGGGCCAGATAACATTCTTATCTAGTTTTAGCTTATTCTACCCACTGTTCCAAATATGTTTATTTTCATTGCCTTATCATTTAGTTTTCTCTGTTTGGAAAGCAGTGTTGTTCTGACACTTTGCCCTCAGTACCAACTGACAAAAGGGAGTTTTCTTCTGGGTTTGGCTTTGGTGGGTTTTTGGGTTTATCTTAAATCAATTTGTCTTATTTTCCTACATTTAACAGTAGGATTAACCAACTCTACACTGCACAATCAGAACAAGGCTTCTTTAGTTCTATGTTTTGTACACTATACTAAACAATGCTGACCTTGCAGCTATATCCTCAGGCTTTCAGTATAGAGCCTATGAAATAAACGTTGTCACTGTGACGTCCTCCATTGGTATAAAGATTATGGTGTAGCATTTTGGGTGTCAGGACCTTTGTTTTTTGCAATTATTGACACAAGAAGGTGGAGCTAAGTACAACCTGAGTACAGTCTTTTTGACTTTCAAAGTAGACCAACATTTGAATGAACATCAAGCTGTATTGAAAAGACTTGAAGCTAGTAATACAAAAAGAGACAATAAACTTGTTAGAAAAATGTTTACTGAGGTAATAAATCAAGTAAGATGTAGGGTCCTTTTTCTCATAGACTTCTATAAAAACAGTGGAGCAGCCCCCTGATTGCTATTTGAAAGACATATGTTAAGGCACTTTTCCAACAGGATGTTGCCACTTGGCTTTAGGAACGATATTACGATGCCATCCAGTGCTTAAGAATGACCCAATTTACAAAAATGTGTTGAACATATTAAGAAGTCAAACGGTATTTTCAACTAACATTTGGCGCTAATGTTATCCTACCTAGCTCGCTAGCTATAGCGATCGCCTGGCGGGTTAATTAAAGGCCTGTTTTTTGTTGCCAAAGACAAAGAGACCTTTAATAACATAAATGACTAAGAATGTCATGTGGTTAACTTTATCTTTGTGAAGTACTTGTTGCACATGAAAGTGAGAATGGAAAGCTTGACAGTAGCAAGAGAAACTAAAGCTGCATTCACTTGATGCACAATTTGCTCTTTGCTAACCACCAGGTTGGGCGCAGAGCTCTGTGGCTAAAACAGCTAGTTAACACTTTTTAAACTCCCCTGCTAGCTTGCAGTGCTACATTCAGAGGTTTTCTGAATTGCATGTTGAAAGGTCAATGGTAAACAAAGTCAAGTTGAAATAATTATTACTTTGAGCGCAGCATTTAGCTAGAATTTAAAGGGTAGAGATTTCCATAGAACCACAACGGCAACATCGGCAGAATTGTTTTACTGCATATCATGTGAGCGCATATTTATTCGTCCATCCTTTAATCCAAACCACCCCCATTCTGTATGCAGGCTCCTCTGTGCACATAAGCAGAATTCCTGGGATCATCTCACATGAATACATGACCACAGTCGGTGTTTGCTTTCTGCTTAAGATGTGTGTGTGTGTGTGTGTGTGTGTGTGTGTGCTGTGTGTGTGTGTGTGTGTGTGTGTGTGTGTTGTGTGTGTGTGTGGTGTGTGTGTGTGTGTGTGTGTGTGTGTGTGTTGTGGTGTGTGTGTGTGTGTGTGTGTGTGTGTGTATTGTAAGAGAGAGGGCATGCATTTAAGTGTAAATTCTTGCTTGCGTTTGATGTGAGAGAAAGGCATGTGTGCGGAGGAGGATGGCACGAGAAACAGAGAATTAATGAAAGGGAAAAAAAACACAAATCTTTATCCTGGACAAATAAACAGTGCAAACAAAACAGAGGATTGTTGTTTTATGTTAGTAAGGCATTCAGAAAATGGCCCTGGAGGACACTACAGCTGCTCTAGTTTGTTTTTGTTTAACTCCTACTCTCTTTGCTTAAACAAAGAACCGATAAGGTCTCTGTTTTGGATTCAGAGAGGCTTCTGTTCATTCATGTTAATCAGGTTTTACATTTTCGAAACTAATTTAACCAGTAGCTTACTGCCACTCCAAATGGAACTATATCGACACTTTCCCACTTCTTTTTTTTTACACGGACAAAGCTGCTCTCACGGAGAGTCGCTGTGATCACCCTCTGTATAATGTGTGCTTCACAGGGCATATTATCTCTGCTGCTATCATACTGCGAGCACTATCTGTTTCTATAGTGGTGACCCTGTCCCATATCTCCATCTCCTGCGCAATTTAAAGAAAATGGAGAATGCTTTAGCAAAATAAACCTTACCTTCGTTTCCACAACGCTCAAGCGACAGATGTAGTTGTGCTGTTACACGAGTAGTAGTGACTGATGTCTAGTGGTATCCCAGTGCCATGCTTTCTTTGCCTTTTCACTGCCATGGTAAACATGACAAAGCATCTTCTAGCCAAATGTGGTAATTTGATTAATTTGCCTTTTTTCTTAAATTGTCAGATTCATTGCAAGCTCTAATGTGGTAATATTGACAGCCGTTCAATTGCCAATTTGGTGGAATGTCACCAGGAAAATTGCATGTATTTGCCACATTGGGAAAGCATCAGAAAATGGATTATCTGCTCAAAAAAGTGTTGTAATTTTGATGGCATTGATCAAGATTGAAAACCGATATCATAGAATACATGATTTGATGCTGTAATGGCAGTGGTATTCAAAATGCAGCTTTAATGCACTGGTCCTTAAGGGTCTGAATTTCCTGTTTTCCTGTTTGGCTACACACATTTGTATAGAGTTATTATCGGAGCAGATCTTCAATTGTAACCCTTGCCAAAACGTATGACCATGTGCATTAACACAGCCACAAATAATCAAAATAGCCACAGATTTGTCTGATAACGCACAAGGGTTAATAATAGCAATACTAGAACAAAGACCTAACAAAGGAATCAACAGATGAAATTGAACAATGTCCCTTCAATCATTGTTCCGTAAAAAGTCAGCTTGATTCTCTCTATCTGTCTGCCTGTGATGATCCTCTGCAGCATTCTGAATGAGAAATAAAGGTCAAACTAAACTATTAGACTTTATCCTCATTAAAACGTTATCATGCAAGACTTCATGTGACATTTCCACAGTGAGCAACACGTTGTGCTGTGGGTGTTAGTGCATCTGCTCCGGAGACCTGTACTGCAACTCAACGCTGATAAAACGGTTTCTTTTGCCTCAGTAAGTAAGTGAGCCTTATGGGGACACATGTGTTTTTTAAAAGCACACTGTGTACCATGCAGCATTAATCTTCATGCCAGCATCCGCTGCTTTAATGACTCACTGCTTAGTGTCCCTTGTACCTCATGTACAATGTATTTAGATTTTCTTGATATATATTTAAAAAGTGTCTTCTACCTATTGTCATGTACAATTGTATTTAGATTTTATTGATATTTATAAGTGTCTTCTACCTATTGTTTGTTCTGGGAAATATGACGTATATCCGCATTGTCAGTGGTAAAATACATTATAAGGTAAAGTATCATGATCTGCAAACATGCTCATTATAATGAAGCGCTTCATTGGACGTGTTATATTTCAGATTGTTGATGGGGCGTTGATTTAGCCTACTTCATTCATTTGTATGTATATTTTAGTTTATAATTATCCATAATTATATACAAGCGTATTATGTATTTAGCATATAATACTGTAGAGTGACTATGTTATTTTATATTATGGATATGTTATGAATGTGCTGAGTTTTGAACAGACATCCTGCTGAACGGCATATGGAATATTAAAGTTCAGGAGTTTATGAATTTAACAAAGCAATGAATGTATCATAGATCGTTTTAATTAGAAGTATTGAAATATAGGAAAATACATATTTGAAAGCAATACCAAATATCTGTTAACCTTAATGCATTAGATGTGTATAAGTTGTACCCTCACCTGGTCCCTACATTGGGATTCCAATACACATTGGTCTATTCTATTCACCAGAATGCAAGAAATTAATCAAAATGTTATCGGGATCGATAAACAGAACTATTTCACTGGTACAAAAAATGAAATATTAAGAAGACAGGGGACACACAGAGTGGAATATAAATCACATAGAACAGAAATAATCAGGTTACAAATAATTTACAATTGCAAAAAAAGCAGCAGCATTTGACTAAAATGTACTTTGATATTTCCATGTCTGTTCAAAATGTGCATACAGCTGTAACTGCAAATAAACCATCCACACATCCTAAAGCTGCTTTAGCTGTGTCTTGTTTTTGTTTGCCGAATTAAATCAAACCCACGAGCAGAGGAGAAATGTTTCTGTTTTACTGTTAATCCCATCTCCTCTATAGATCTGCAATAGTGGCATTCGCGGATTTTCAAGTTGTTGAAAGCTACACTTTGGCTACACAACAATAAACAATTTCATATCTGTGAATATAGATATTCATATCTCTCTCCAAAAACAGCCCCCTCTATTCTATTCCATTTCTCTGGCTCAGTCTGCTCAGTGTAATTGTGCATGCATGCATGCATGTGCAGGTCCCCCAAGCAGAAGATTGAAAAACACAAATACAGCTTCTTTATTCATGCCCATAATGCTCTGTGTTCCTATGTGAATAAACTCAAATCTGGGAGCACACAAAGATACTCTTACTCACCTTATGTAGCCTAGCCCCACCAAGAAAGAGCCGGAAATCTCAAACGAGGACATCTTCAATAACCCCGTAGTGTCTCTTGGTGTAGATACTGTATGTCCTTTATGTGTAACTTTGAAAAAGTACCTGTACTTAAGATATTATACTCCATACTCTAAAATGTTGACAGTTAAAAATAACTATCACTGCCAGAGGGAAAGAGAAAAGTTCACTGTGTTGAACTGTATAACACAACAGTGTGCTACTGACAGACGTAAACAATCTATCAAAAAAGCTATACACGTTAGCTAACTATCTAACTAGTTACCTAGCCTGCTTTAGTTACCTATCTGACAAGCTTAACTATCACATGTTAGATTTCTAGCTAGCTGAATGCTGCTACTTAGTTAGCTGACAAATGTGAGCAATCTATTTAAAATGTTACTATCTGAATAGTTATCTATCTTATATTACTGTAGCTACATCTGACAAGTTGGTTAGGGAACGTAAGCTATCTAGCCATATATCTATCTAGGGAATGTGATGTTATCAACAGCAAGTTAGCCATCTTTGCAGGATACCAGTGACCACAATCAGCAAAGTGGCGAGAATGTTTCACTTTAAACCTTTTAAACATACTCGCTAAGCACTGTTGTTCCAACCCAGTCTCACTGCATTTCGTGTTATAGGCACGACATTTAATCTATTGATTTATGTTCACCAACACGATTTCCCCCTTTTTTTCACGTCACACAGAACAATTTAAAAAGCAATGTATTTCTATTGGTAGTATATTTCGTGCCTGCAACACGTCTTTTTCTCCGGTCGGGTCTTGAAAGACCGGAAGCTGTGTGGTTCATAAAAACATTTTCTTACTCAATATCAAGCCACGATTATTGTTTTCATTTGTAATCGTATAATGTCGGACTTTTTTTGCCGTCCGTGAGGAAAATAAATGGGGCTCAGAGCCTCAAAATACTGAAATCTGTATTTTTTAAATCTTTTTTTCCTTCTAATTGGTTGTTCTTTTCTAAATAACACACTGTTATTTACTCACCAATAACACACAATTATCCTTGTTTTTATTAGTTTAATTATATAATGTGGTGGGAGGCTGTGGCGCAGTGGATTAGAACGTTGGTGTTTGGATCAGGGGAGCACAGGTTCAAACCCCACTGCAGTCAGCATGTCGTTGTGTCCCTGAGACACTTCACCCCAAATTGCTCCTGCGGGGATTGCCCACAGTATTGACTATGTAAGTCACTTTGGATAAAAGCGTCTAACAAGTGACATGTGATGTAATGTCGTTTTTTTTTTTTGCCGTCCGTCAGGAACTGAATTTCAAAATAAAGTCATTAATAATTTATGTATGAAATAATTTTGTCTATAAACTTGAGCGCCGGGTCATGTTATGACCGTCTTTTGTAAAAATATATTGGTAGGAGGATGTGCAAAACAGACAAACTAATTAACCTTTATTTAAACATTAAACAATACTTTAGGTTAAGGTCTTCTTTTAAATAAGAAAAAATCTTTGGGTGTATCTACAGATAAATATTAAGCCTGACAAAGTACTTAACGTCTAATATATTTATTTCCTGCAATGTTAACTATGCACTTATTTTAACTGATATTATACATATGTATTATACTCTTATACGATGTATGTAGATAGTATAAGAAATGTGCAGAATATGACAGTTTAATTGTGGAAGGATACACGCATATTGATAGATGTCTTGTTAAGGAATCAGTCTGCCGTGGCTTCATTCCATTTCAAAGAGCTGTTTGACGCTCGGCGTAATCTTGGCACACTGCCAACATCCAATCCCAGCTCTAATTAATAGACACAATCATTTCATACATAATATTATTAATGACTTTATTTTGAAATTCAGTTCTTGACGGACGGCAAAAAAGCCCGACATTATATAATTAAACAAACAAATAATAACAAGGATAATTGTGTGTTATTGTTGAGTAAAAAAGCGTGTGTTATTTAGAAAATAATAACAAATTGGAAGGAAAAAAACATTTAAAAAATACATATTTCAGTATTCTGAGCCCCATTTATTTTCCTCACAGACGGCAAAAAGTCAGACATTATACAATCTAAAATAAAAACAATAATCGTGGCTTGATATTGAGTAAGAAAATGTTTTTATGAACCACACAGCTTCCGGTATTCCAAGACTCGACCGGACAAAAAGACGTGTTGCAGGCACAAAACATACTGCCAATAGAAATACATTGCTTTTAAAATCGTTCTGTGTGACACGAAAAAAAAATCAATAGATTACATTTCATGACTATAACACGAAATGCCGTGAGACTGGGTTGGTTGTTCGGTTGGCTGTATTAGACACTGACCAACTAAACATAACTACAGGGTGCAAGATGTAAAATGTTGGTGTATACAAAAATATACTGGTAGTTTACGTAATTATGCGCGATAAGCCAACATTTTAGCTTGAATACAGTTAGCATAACATTAGCTATTTTACCTCTGTCCGGATGATTGTAGAGTTGTCAATCGGCTTCTAGATATAAAGTTCCTGTTTCCCCCTGTTTATACATTGGACATGGTCCACCAAATGTTATATAGTTTTAGGTCTATTTGGATAAAGCAATAACTTATTGGTACAAAAATGGGTATTTACTTTTTCAAAGTATTGTTAATTTACAGCAGTTCATTTAAAAGCTTCAAACCAGCTTCTTTGTCAAGTAACGGCCCGTACACACTACAGGCGTCAAAAAAGCTTGAAGCTGGGCGTGTCTGTCATGGATGCCGGTTTTGTAGCAACGGTAGCGTTGGTTTATTCAATGTCTCGCAGGAGGCCACGTATGGGTACATCCGATACTCAGAAAACGTCTGCAACGGGGGGAATACCACGTTCTTGTCCAAGAGTTCCGGCTGGATGGTGTACTGTTTCAGCAGTACTTCAGGATGAGCAAAGACGCGTTCGCCGAGTTGCTCGGAAAAGTCGGTCCATTGATTGCAAAGGCAGACACCCGTATGCGTTTGTCAATCGGACCCGCCGAGCGACTCGCCATCTGCCTACGGTACGTTTTGTGTATTTCTACTTCTTTAATATGACTCTGTATATAAAGAAAGAGAATGCATGCCATGGATGAATGAAGTCTGTGATTTAGTTCAGATGAATGACATTAATTAAGATAGCTAGGTAAACGCAGTATTGCTCCCCTGTGTGTGTGTGTGTGTGTGTGTTGTGTGTGTCTCTGGTGTGTGTTGTGTGTGTGTGTGTCTGTGGTTGTCGCCTGTGGTGTTAATTGGTGTGTCTGTGATGTGTGTGTTCTGTTTGGATGTGTGGTCTGGTTTGGTGTTGTGTGTCTGCCTGTGTGTAATTGGTGTGTCTTGTGATGTGTGTGTGTCTGTGGTCTGTCTGTGATATGTGTGTCTGTGGTGTGTGTGTGTGTGTGCAAATTCTGGGTCCCTGTACTTCAACTACAAGTCCACCCACTCATTGGTACTACTGGCTGTCGTGGACGCCCAGTACCTCTTCAGGGTAGTGGATGTCAGAGGCTTTGGAAGGAGCAGCGACAGTGGGAGCCTGCGGAATTCCGCTTTTGGAGAGGGCCTCCGAGATGGCAGTCTGCAGCTACCACCTGACACCGTCATCCCAGGAGCAGAGCGGCTGGGCCTTCTTCCCCATGTGTTCGTTGGAGATGAGGCTTTTCCGCTGCTGGACAACCTGCTGCGTCCGTTCCCTGGACGTCAGCTCACGCGTGAAAGGAGGCTGTTCAACTACCGACTCAGCCGGGCCAGGTTGGTGGTTGAATGTGCGTTTGGCATCCTCTCATCTCAGTGGAGAATGTTCCGGCGTGTCATCACCACCAGCCCGGAGGTAACAGAGTTGTGTGTGAAGGCCACCTGTGTGTTGCACAACGTCCTCCGCAGGAAGACAATAGGAAGGTCATCACGTACACCTGTCGGCGCAGAGTCGAGTGATGAA
>RQJG01008757.1:0-17647 GCA_009756435.1 Chionodraco myersi
TGTTTTCTGAAATGCTGTGGTGTCTTGCACTTCAGGGCCACCGTACATCTGTGCTCTCTGAGTGCACTTCTAGTAATGTCGTGTTTTGATCCGTTCCCACGCGGTTACCCTCCGAGCTGTCAGGCAACGACCCAGTCGAACCATCAGTGTGTGTTCTTTTCGGGACTCCACGTAGTCTCTGTTTTGTTTTTGTTCACCTTACATTTCTGCCTCATTGTATTCTTGTTTCTGTGGTCTTCATTTTAACTGTTTCTTTCTGGTGAGGCACTTCTATTGCTGTGAAAGGTGCTCCACTAAATAAACGTAATATTATTATTCATAGACCAACTGGGGTTAAGTGTCTCGCCGAAGGACATGTAGACGGGAGGCAGCGCTGCAATTAGTGGACACTCTGCTGAGCAATAGCCACCAGCAACGACAAGCCACGTTGGTGGTGCATTTAAAGAGAAGAGACACCAATTTAGCGCTGTAACCGAATATCCGAATATTCGTTCGTTGGAGTACTATTAGGGTTTCAATTTCGTTATTCGGATATTCGTTTTTTTTTGTTTATTGAAATCTCCAATATCTACGTAAGAGCTTGTGCCTCTTCGGGGGGTGCTAACACTTAGCCATAAACGCTATAGTTTACTTTCTCCATCTTTAAATGTAGATATGACTTTTCTGCGTTAATCTCCGTCACGTTGTTTCCATAGCAACAACAACTTCCTGTCAACAGTGCTAACTCTCCTTCAAAATAAAAGCATGTCCATACAAAATAGGAAGCCAAGCTAAATTACACTTAAGACGTATACAACTGCAACGAAAGTAACCAACACAATGCGATATCCTCTTCGACTTCAAAGAACACAAATTGGGTTAAATTAACAAATAACAATAAAACAACAATACTGTAGAATAACAAAAAGAATGCCGTGAATAAACGGAAATACACGTGTTGAAGCGGTTCGCTGCTGATTACTACCGAATATCGAAAAATGGTATTCGGGACAGCCCTACACCAGTTAAGGTGCTTCCTTCTCTGTACTGTACAGTCTACCCGTCTACTGTGCTACCTGTGTCCTGGTTTGACCGTTTATAACTTTACTTTAATTGTATGGACAATAAACTTAAATGTGCGTACCATTATAGCTTAGTTTTGAATTAAAAAAGGTAAACATTTGAGGTATTTTTTCCTATAAGACGGACATTTCGTATACGTCAAAGTTTAGTGAGGACATGTTTTAAAACCATTTCTAATATGTAATGGCAGCACATAGGGACACCAGATGCTATTCATTAAACAAAACAGACAATTTGATTATAATTATCTTGATGTTGTTGTCAATTTGATGAAATAACCCTCTATTCTGACATAAAAACACTTCTAAATGGATTACATTTGACCCAAAGAGAGTAGGAAGGTTAAAAGGTCAGAATCATGTTATATGATATAATGTCTGCGTCTCTGGCTCATAGGCGTCTTTCAAAGCCACATAAAGCCTTGGTTTGCTTCCTTTGAGTGAAACACTGATCGATTTCTACATGTTTGACTGACGAGCATCGAGAAATGCGATGACGCAAAACAAAAAACCCTTTCTATTGCGAAATGAAAACAGCAATTGGGAGCAATCAAGTCCCCTGATTGACGTGCCGCCAAAATAAAACTCCTTCCAAAAACAAATGCGAGAACAGCTTGTATTCAACGCCTCCATTTTACTCCAAACAAGATAGCATATCAGTGTTTCACCAGCATCATTCATCCCACACACACACACACGACATCACTTGTCCACAGGCCAACATAAATCTCCACAACAGCGTGGAGATAACAAGCAGAGAAGGAAATGTGTGTGTACAGTGTGTGTGACGTATTAAAGGGCCAGAAGATCGTAATGATAGCTCACAAATGCAATTATTGGGGGCTTCACTTTCAGGTGGACGAGTGAGTCAAAGAGACAGAGAGGAAACACGAGAATACACACGGGAGAAAAGATCAAAGGCTTCACGGCCAATCGAACATGGGATAATCATGTATTTAATAAACGTGAACAGACAACAACAAAGCACAGGATACAGAGAGGGTTTCTCAAAGTGTCCGTGCTGGTGTGTCTGTATTTGTAAAAAAGCACGGGGTGATTGATTGGATTATTAGTGCTAACAGGAAAGTGACACGTGCAGCACGAGGTGCGCCATTATTCTTGGTTAGAAGAATTGACTAATGGAATTACGCAAATGAGTGTGTGTACCTGAGCAGGAGTGTGTAAAAGCTTAAGTGAGAAAACACAGATAAGGCATTTTAATTTCCATGAAAACACAATTAGGAAGATTGTGGTGGCCATTATGTTACTTATACGTTTAGTTCAGCAGGATCACCTCCACATATTAACAGCACTTTATGATTTCTGAAGTAAATAGCTAATGTTGGGCTATAAAGGAACTACAGCACGGTCACATGACTTCACGTCACCACCGCTAAGCTAAAGGTGGCTAATGTTGGGCTATAAAGGAACTACAGCACGGTCACATGAGTGGAGGGGGCGCGCGGCCTGGGGAGGTGCATGGGCGTGTGTACTGGTGGTCGTCGGGTTGGTTGTGAGTGTGAAGGGCGTGGCATGAGGCTTTCACGTCACCACCGCTAAGTGGCTAAAGGCGGCTATGTTGGCTATAAAGGAAGTAAGCACGGTCACATTGACTTCACGTACCACCGCTAAGCTAACGGCTAATGGTTGGGCGCTATATAAACGGGAACTAACAGCTACAGTCACATGACTTCACGTCACCAA
Organism: Chionodraco myersi; assembly: GCA_009756435.1. Lineage (NCBI taxonomy): Eukaryota > Metazoa > Chordata > Actinopteri > Perciformes > Channichthyidae > Chionodraco > Chionodraco myersi. The sequence goes on from RQJG01008757.1 coordinate 2,766, forward strand.
ACCTGTGCTAAAGCTAAGGCGGCTAATGCTTGGGCTATTATAAAGGAACTACAGCACAGTCACAATGACATTCACGTCACCAGCCGGCTCTAATGTGGGCTATAAAGGAACGACAGCACGGTCACATGACTTCACGTCACCACCGCTAAGCTAAAGGTGGCTAATGTTGGCCGTTTAGTTGTCTCATTCCCCCTTGAAAACAACTCTAAGATTGCTGTCTATGCTTCCTGCCTTGTCTCTCTAACCTCAAGACAGTTACCTCTCTATAAACACAGAAAAGAGTTAATCCAAACATGTGTGATAACCTGTGACCTGAAGGGACTAATGTTCGTAGAGCTCCTGGATTTTTAGCATACGTGTTATTTCCCTTCCTGACTCCATCGCTCTCCTGTCTCCCATTAGACGTGGAATCGCTGACACTGGGGGTCTTGAAGCGTGACAGATAAGGTTTTCTCAGAACACACTGCAGCTATATCAGAACGGCTGATGTCTCGGTTTAAAATAGGTCACATAATAGTCACACGGTGATATGATAATGAAGCATATGCAATTCCATGAGCTCCGTTCTTCCTACAGCCTTGAAGTGTTTGCATAACTTACACAAGGTGCCCAGTGGCAGTGAAACATGTTGCAGCTTAAGAGCCTTCCTTTGCACACTCTTGGCTGCAGACCGTCACAAAGAAGCAGGGATTGTTATGTAAAGAAAATGAATGCAGAAAATGTAATAATTGGACGAAGCTGCATTGTCCTATTTTTGAAGTTTTCAATGTCCTAGTTTGGCTGCCGTCTGTTCAAAACAACATAAAAATAGTCGATTCAGCTTGATGCAGAATCAAAAAGGACTTCACTCAATAATGTAGTACACTAGTTTCTTGTTGGTCTGCCTTTCTTGGCTCTTTACGAAGGATATGAAGCCAGGTACCACTGTGGGACTTCCAGAGCAAATCCAACAGCATCGGCTGATTCAGCAAGAAAACATATTTTTACTTTCAAGTGACAAATCCATCGAGTGGCAGTGGACATTATGACAACATATCAAATAGTTTCTCTTTGTTCTAGAGCCACAAAGTCAGGAGAAGGAGGCCATGTGTTCCAGTTTGCTACCAGGATAACTGTCCTGATGTATGAATATGGAGGAAAGGGCGAAGCAAGAACCGAATAAATGTGGGAATTGAGCCAAATCACGGTGAAAGATACACCATTTTTTGTATACGTATCGTTACGGTTTGTGCTTTCTGAGTGCAGTTATGGTTTCATTATGATTTCTGTGTGAATGTAGCTGCTATTCCTTTAAAGGAGCAGTGTCATGGCCATTTCCACTGATCATAATTCCATTGTTGAGGTATACTAAAATATAAAAATACTGTGCAATTTTCCAAACTCACATTGGTTTCGCATACAGCATCTCTGTAAAGTATGTGTATTCAGCAGTATTCACTTTCTCCACTAAACGGCTCGTTGCAGCTCTTGGGCCCCCCCCCTCCCTGTGAGCACAGTGTGCTCCGATTGGTCGGGACGTTGTGAATCGCGCTGAGCTCAAGCCCCCAGGAAGTGCGCCGGAGTCTGATGAAAATATCTGTGGTGGCCAAACGATGGTACTACACTTCCTTTAGGTTGCTGGGCCCAGAAACACTTTTTCCCATTGACTTACACGGGAAAAGAGTGGTCTGTAACTCGTTGGATAATTTTGTATACAGACATTTACATGTATTTTTTGTAAAAGCATAATTCCTGTTTAAGTGTACATGGGATCGAGGAAGTTCTTTGACCACTACTGGTTTATTTGCTCAAAGTGGTCAAAGATTTTGGTTACAAGCCTAAAATAAGGTCTGTGGTTAACACCAGCCTGAAGAAATGTAGTTCAACGGCATCAAATATGTCAGTAAATACAAAACGAAGATTTTCATCGACATAACTACACTGTAGCTATTAGGGCTGTACCCGAATATCCGTTCGTTGGAGTACTATTCGGGTTTCAATTTAGTTATTTTCATTTTTTTGCACTGCGGCTGCCGAATTGAATTTATTGAAAACTCCAATATCAACGTAAGAGCTTGTGCCTCTTCGGGGGGTGCTAACACTTAACCATAAACGACGTTATCATTTACTTTCTCCGTCTTTATATGTAGATATTACTTTGTCACGTTGTTTCCATAGCAACACCAACTTCCTGTCAACAGCGCTAACTCTCCTTCAAAATAAAAGCATGTCCATACAAAATAGGAAGCCAAATTACACTGAAGACATACAACTGCAACGAAAGTGACACACACAATGCGATATCCATTTCAAAGAACACAAATTGGGTTATATAGATTAACAAATAACTATAAAACAACAATACTGTGTAGAATAACAAAATGAATGCCGTGAATGAACCGAAATACACGTGTTGAAGCGGTTCGCTGCTGATTACTACGCACCCCCCGCGCGGGCCGAATATTCGCTGCTGATTACTACGCACCCCCCGCGCGGGCCGAATATTCGCTGCTGATTACTACCGAATATCCGGCGCCCGGAAAATGGTATTCGGGACAGCCCTAGTAGCTATGTACGTGTGACAAATAAAAGCCTTGAACCCCAAAGAGCATAATATGGCCTTTTTAAGCAATATATACAATAACCGGCTCTATTTTTAGAGAAAGATTGATAATAATGGTACAGAATATAATTTCAAATGTGTTACAGGGCACAGCGGTTGGACTTCTACACCAACCACCTTCCAATCTAACACCTTGTCTTTTGAAATCCTTACCTTTCACCCTTTTCATCAGAACACTACTTTGTGTAAAGGCACCGAACCTTAGCATTGACGACTTTTGCATTATATATAACCTATACGTGTTTCTTCACGCTTCACCAATCCCCCGAAAAAAGACAAGAGGTGTCGCAGAGCAGATGTTGTTGTTGGGCTTAATGGTGAAATGGTCTACCATCCTAAAAGCGTGTTCAGACAGAACGAGAGACCAATTTTGGAGATGGTGCAATTGCAAAGTCAATGGGGCAAATCATATTTCTCTCACTTCCTGTCTCGCTTTTACTTGTCCAATATTGAACACAAAATACATCTTTAAGAAACAGAACAAGAAGACGGGCTTTAAAAAATGTCCCTCACGTAAAACAAGCTCTGACCTTTCTGTGGAAATCTTCAAATACCAGACTAGAAAAAATACATAATATGTTGTCGTAGTTAATCACGTTCCGTAACATATTAAAATAATAATAATACATTTATTTTGGGGGGAGCCTTTCATAACACCCAAGGACACCTTACAGGGTTACAGATTTACAAATTAAAACAGTGGATTTAGTGAAGTATCAGCCGGGGTAAGACAAGACAAACAACAGGAAATTGACTACAGAAGGACACAAAAGGACACAGAAGGACACAAAAGGACACAAAAGGACACATGGTACAGATTATAAAGAAAATGCCAGTTTGAACAGGTGGGTTTTGAGTTGGGTTTTGAATGTCGTTATGGAATCAGACTGTCGGAGGCGTCGTGGCAGCGAGTTCCAGAGTCTGGGAGCCGAGCAGCTGAAAGCTCGAGCACCCATGGTTTTGAGGCGAGAGCTTGGGACGGTGAGAAGTCCTACGGAGGAAGAGCGGAGGGGGTGTACTCCTGAAGGAGGTCAGAGATGTAGATGGGGCAAGGTTATGGACAGCTTTGTATGTGAGTAGAATGTTTTTGTAGTCAATACGGTAGCGTACAGGAAGCCAGTGTAGCTGAGTGAGAATGGGGGTGATGTGGTCGGATGAGTTGGTGCGGAGTTCTGGATTATTTGCAGTCTATTGAGGAGCTTGATGGGAAGGCCAAGCAGTAATCAATCTGGGATGTGATGAATGAGTGGACCGGGATGTCAGTGCTGGGTTGGGCCAGAGATAAGCGGAGTCTGGAGATGTCCCGAAGATGAAAGCAGGCGGATACCCAGAAGAAAACACCCATGAAAGACAGATATTCCCTCACATAAAGAACGCTAATCATGCTCCATCACTAAAAGATGAACTAACACGGCAGAACAAAAGGGCAGAAAACAAAGATGTTGCTTTATTAAATCCCCCCGTCTCAAATCATCTCTACCAATCAAAGCCCAGTGCGATGTAACAAGGTTGAAAGGGCGTGTCAATCACAGCTCGAGGGGTACCGTAATTGCTTCATTATGCATCCATATAACAGCGTGCAGTAAAGAAGCCGATTATATCCCATTATGGACGCCAAGGGATGCAATAAAACCAGCTAAACTCATAAGGTAAGGCTGATGGTGTATCGTCGGATTAAGAATCAAGAAAAAGCAACAAGGCAAAGAAAATGTGGGAAATGTTTGTCCAGCATTTATTTCCAAATTATGTGTGAACCAACCCAGATGGCTTTTCTTCCATTTAAGCCAGACGTGCTTCAATGGGCCTCAAATAAGAACGTTTAAAGTCCTCACCAAACACAAACATGCTCAAGGGATTTCAACACATTTGTCCAACACACAGTGTAGTGCCGTGGGCGACTACACACACGCTGGACCTGGCAGATAAAGAAAGCCTCTCTCTGAACGGCATGGTCCGATGCTTTGACTAGATATGTTCTCAACGCAGCACGGACCCTGGCCTCGGTTATGGAGTCCTGCTGAGCAGCTGATATGAGAATAGAGAAATTAGTGTCCTGATGTGAGAGAAGCAAGACAGGAGAGACACCGGTCCTAAAGTCGCCTGCCTGATGATTGAACAGGGAATGACAATAAGGTTTTGTAATTTCTTCCTAGGTAATGGAAATAGGCGATGCATCAGTCGAACAGACAGAACAATACATCCCATCCAGGTACTTTCCCTCTACAGCACATGTGTCAAACTCGAGGCCCGGGGGCCAAATCAGGCCCGTGGTGGATTTAATTTCGGCCCGCAGGATAATTTCTAATCACTATTAGATCTGGCCCGCCGGTATATTGCACCTTCCCTCCATCCTGAGGGTCTCCTCCGCTCAGAGCCTGACCCCAAACATTGATGAACTTGCACCCAAGAGGAGACGCCAAGTATCTGAGCTAGCATCACAGAGCAGCAACCTGAGTTCAATGGATGCTTCCTTCTGCACTTTCTCTCACGACAGCAGGGCATGTTTGGTTTCTCTCTGAGGGGAATAGTTTTGTTGAAGCTGTTGTTGGCCTGTGGGGAAATGTACTCATAAGAAATGACTCTGGAGAAGCTGCAGATAGAGCCATGAGAAATGAATGCAACTGATTATTTAATGTTGTTTTTATAGGCAATAAATTAAGCTTCGTTAGTTCCAGGTTTAATATGTGCAATAAGTTCATTTCAATACGTTCTGCAGTAAACATTGAACCAGTCCGGCCCTCGACGAGTACCCATTTTGTGGTAAATACAGATTCAGAGGTCTTTACAAATCACATCAGCAACAATTGAGAAGAACATGCATGTTTAAATCTACAAGGACCTTTACAACAAGATAACTACCTTCCGCTACGGCACAAAACCTTAAGATGTTCCTTAAAGAATGCTTAAATCTATATGTTCTTGTTCTGTATCTCTAGTATGAACTTCTTAAAACAAGCGATTAAAAAGGTAGCAACGTTTTAAAGCTTCTGAAAAATAACCATTCTGTTGGTTTAAGTCGATGTGTCAAGTTAAACGGTTGAGTCTTTCTTCCCTGGTAACCATGACGAACCATCCCAGTCCTTCACTGCTGCGAGACCTCCATTCAGCAGACATGGTAAACAGTACAGATGTCATGTGTTTGCCGTGCCCCGGTCATTGTACTGCTGTCCGTTCGGATAAGTATCTCCGGTAAAGCGTGGACAGGAAACTCGGACCTGGTGATATATGCTGTCGAACAAGATGCAACACTTCCCCCGATCACCATGTGTTGTTATGGCGACGGTAGTGGGCTACAGAGGGATAATAAGGCACTGTGTTTCAAATCGAGTGCGAGCCGACACCCTGCGAGTACAGGCGATCTTCACGGGTATTATCTGAGGACACCAAGTGAGAGTTTTAATAGATCTGGAGAAGTGATTTACTGGCCTTCAGTATTCATGCTTCTCAAGAACCACTGATACAAAAGAACTTCACACACACACTTCATTGGTTCCTCAGCAATACACCCACCACGTGTAAAGTCCGACACACTCCATCCATTTAAGTTAGATAAGTGGAACTCACCGTTTCGTTAATTCGTTCAATTTTCTCCCCAGCATCCACTATTTCTATCTCTTTCTCCGTCTGTCCTTCCAGAGAGATAGCAAGAAACACTTAAACCTGCAATAGCTTTGGCTCTTATCATCCGTCCTCTCCTAAATTGCTATCCTCTTACTGATAATTGTTTGCAAAGTCGAGTGCTCTTGAGACCAGATCCAGATTAGTTTTCCACGAGTAAAGTAAGATTGTCAGAGCCATAACTTCCCCCTGGGTTAAGTGTCCCAGTAGCTTTGTTGATGTCTGAGTATTTTAGATTGAGGTTCCTTTAACAGTCTGGTTTGTCTGTTCTGAGCTACTGGTGCAACACGGCTCTGAATCTCCTGCTCCACATGTGGAGATAAATCTGTTAGCCGACAACACACTAAATTGTCGATTTCAGGTGATTTTACACGAGTGAAAACATAGTTACGTTGACATGTTTTGCTAGTAGATGCCCCTGTAAATAAAAGACAGAACAAATATTAAATCGGTCAGTCGGTCACTCTATAGCAGGGGTGTCAAACTCAATTTCATCGCGGGCCACATCAGTATTATGATTGCACTCAAAGAGCCGGTTGTAACTATATAAATACATATATATAAATATATAATATATATAAAATAATGTGTTATTACATTATTGCCTCTGAATTGGATTATTATCGGATAGGATAATGACTTAGTAATGATCTACGTCTGAAAGCAAATAATTGCAAGTCTCTTCAGTGCGCATGTCACGAAACGAGATGCATTGTGGGACATGTAGTTTATGGGCAACCTGATTCTGTAAAGCGGCATTTAATCGTATAATAAACATTCTTTGCAAGATCTTGCAGGGCCGCATAAAATGAAGTCGCGGGCCGGATGTGGCCCCCGGGCCTTGAGTTGGACACCCCTGCTCTATAGGGACGTTGCTTGGGAACCGAAGGGTGCTTGTCCCAATCTGATGCATGCTTTTGTATAGGGATGTCCCGATCACCTTTTTTTGCTCCCGATCCGATTTCCGATCATTTGATTTTGACAATCTGCCGATACCGATTTTTCCCGATCCGATCTTTATGCAATGTGTTAAGAGAAAGAAAAGGTAACAGATAACGGCTGGTCATCCAACGCGATGAATTCAGCTATCTTGGCTGTTATTGTGTTGGCCTTCTCACTGTTCTGGGGCAGTTTCTCTTTCCTTTTGAAAGCCTCTGAAAGTGTCGGTTGTTTCAGTGCCGTTACCTGAGTGGCCGCTGTGTACTCGCCGTGTTGTTGTTGGTGTTTGTTTCTCAGGTGGCGTGTTAGATTGGTCGCGTTGAACGTAGCTCTGTTCTTTCCACCACCTTGCAAACATTGCATCTGGCTGTTACACTGCCTTCACTTTCAATTGTATAATACTTCCAAACTCCTGACATGTTCTCCGTCCCGACTCCCGAGTCACCAGCTGAACGTAGCCTCTCGTTAGCTTGCTGCTACTATGAGACACTGCGCCCACTCTGTTGCTTTGAGAGGAATAAGCAACCAGGTCTGAAAACAAGCCCAAAGAAAGCAACACATACATGATGTTGAGTCATTTTAAACCTAAGCTAAGGCCTCAGGATGACTTTAAGACGTGAACATGGTCATTTTTGTTTTGTAACATAAAATTAAAAATATATATTTTATAAAAAAAAAAAAAAAACATTTTTTTCCCGATCCCCGATTTTTTGAAAATCACGTGATCGGCTCCGATCCCCGATCACGTGCATTATAATATGTATATGTAATAGCAGATATAACTATATTTCCCCTAGGGGATTAATAAAGTGTCTCCTTCTTCCTAATCCCCCTAATATGTTAAACCTACAAAAAGCATGCAAAGAAGGTGGAAAGTGTTTTTCACTCGAAAACGCTTCACACTGCAGCTAAAATCAACCTAAACAACAAGATCGCCATGAAGCTCTGTAAAGCCAAGAAGAGCCGCATATCCATGACTATAACACTCTGTGTTCATAAGTGTGTGGCGCAGTGGATAGAGTCTTGGCGTTAGGACAGGTTCAAACCCCACTGCAGTCAGCATGTCGTTGTGTCCCTGAGATACTTCACCCCAAAGTGCTCCTGATTGCCCAAAGTATTGAGTATGTTAGTCGCTTTGGATGAAAGCGTCTAACAAGTAACATGTCATAAGTACGTCTCTCACAATTGTTGTATTGGGGTTTTATTTATTAGAACTCTAACGGCCCGTCCACACTACAGCGTCGACAACTCCAATCTGCCCATTCACTTTCAATGGGGTGACGTCACGTTGCCTCGCTTTTTCGCCGAACTGAATTGTGGGTAGCAGAGCGGTCCGTCTCCGCCGTCAGAAGTTGAACCTTCTGACGCTCGAGACGCCGGAGTAGCCAGCGCCAACCAATCAAATCCCGTTTCCCAAAATCTGACAGCTGAAGCCGTAGCCAATCAAACCGCGTCTAAGCTGGGAGAGATATCCCGCCGTTCATTTCTATATTTAAAAAAAAGTCGGAGGAGAAACTAACTATCGCCGTAGCAATCACCCGGTTTTGTATGACCAGACCCTCTTCACCTACCGGGATACAAACCGGAGGAACCAGCATGGAGGGAGGTGGCAGAGACAGTGGGGGAAACTGGTAGGTTTTCGCCTGTTTGGGGAGTTTATATATTTATTGCGCGCATAAAATCCCCGGGGTTTTTGCTTTGTATGTCGGGGGCGGGAGATTCATGTGATTGGTTGTTGGTCGCGTTGCTTGAATAAAATCCCCAAGCTCCAGACACGCCCAGCTCCAAGCTATTTTTGAAGCTGTCGTGTGGACGCTCCGTTAGAGAGACAGAACATGGTGGGAGTTCATGGTATATGAACACCATTAAAAAATAAATCAATGGAAAACATGGGAACACATGTGCCGCGTTATCAACCTGCACCATTTCTATACATAATGTCCCTGGTTAGAGAAGCTGGTCTTTATAATGACTGAACAAAACAAGGCCCTGACGGTAAGTGGGTGCAGTGTGCAGATTGCCATTAAGTGAAATTACCCTCATTATTGTTTCCTATGAATCTCTGAGAGCAGATATGATGAGGACAGACTGTTCGGTACACTGCGCATCTCTTGTTATCTTCTCCTACTCGAACCCATTGCTGAACAATTACATTGCCAGGTGAGAATGGCCTCCAATATTCCAGCTCACATTCAGATGTTGTTGTTGTTGTTTTCTTTGGGAAATCTCATACATATGTAAAATAGGGTGGTCCTTAGTGACATGTACATTTTCTAATGGATTTATTTTAAGCTCCAACCACCGGAATCCGTTATGATAGTCAAGAAAACTCTCCTGGTGAATGTTTTCCTCAATCTGACATCATGCACCCCCCCCGCTCAATCGACCTGGGCTTGGCCAACGGCCGCGTGCTGCAACTGAGGTTAAACGTCCAGGTCGATGAGGTGGGGGGGAGGTACATGTTGTCAGATTGAGGAATACATTCACCAGGAGAGTTTTCTTGACTAATGGAGTGAATGCTGGGGGTGGAGCTTAGACTTTCCCACTTTCTCTTTTAAGGACCACCTTAATGTAAAATTAATTGATTGCCATTTTCTACATTACATCTATATTACAATGTTATTATACCCATATTACACCATGATTACACCCATGTTACACTGTTATTGTACTCATGTTACACCCATATTATACCCATATTACTACCATTATTATACCCATATTACTACCATTATTATACCCATATTACTACCAATATAACACCATTATTATACGCATATGACTACCATTATTATACCCATATTACTACCATTATTATACCCATATTACTACCATTATTATACCCATATTACTACCATTATAACACCATTATTATAATAATAATAATAATAATAATAATAATAATTCATTTATTTTATATAGGCGCCTTTCAAGGCTCTCAAGGTCGCCGTACAAACACATAAAAACAAGATACACAATACCCAACACCAGCATAAGAAACATAAACAAGACAATGCAGTATATAACATATCAAATAAATAAAACAGAGGATGTGTGATGGATAACGATCAGGGTGGACATGCGAGTGTGAAGAGATATGTTTTGAGGCGTGATTTGAAAATGGGGAGAGAGTCAGTGTTGCGGATGTCAGGTGGGAGGGAGTTCCAGAGGCGGGATGCAGAGCGGCCATATACCCATATAACACCCAAATTATACCCTTATTGCAACCATTTTACACATGGACACAGTCTTTAAAATGACTATCAGGGTTCATACACTTTTTCACCAATGACTTTTCCAGGACCTTTACCTAATTTTCCATGACCAAAAACATTACTCTCTCAGCGGTACCACTGAAAATGGTTTATTTGAACATGGAACAGGAAAATAAGGTCTGCATCTGAAACACGTTGTGCCTAATCTAAAACAAATCCAAAAGGCTTACTAGCTTCACGCTAAAGCAACTAAAACCTCTCACCAGCGAAACACCTCGTCAGTTAAATGCCATTTTACGTTTCATTCCTATACGATACAGTATTTAATATCATTATAGTATTACTATTTCGGCGATTAGCTAAAATATCAATTATATTACATTTCCATGACTTGAAAAATATTGTTTCCCATAACTTTTCCAGGGCCTGGAATTTGCATTTTGAATTTCCATGACTGTTCCAGGTTTGTAAGGACCGTAGGAACCCTGGACTATAGTATACATAAACCATTAAAGGGTTAACCTGCATCACATGGATCCAATACAAAACTCAATCTACGGTTTCAAGGACATTGTTTTGCCCTTTAGATTCCCATCTTGTGCGAACAGATAGCCGTGTGGGAAGAAAGAGGGGAATTGTAGTGGTGATAAAATGTCTTATTGGAGCCATTACAGGGTGTCATGGTAACTTGGTTTTGTCATCACCAAGCTGGGAGTTTTCCCTCGTTCAGCTTCTCTTGTGTCCGTTATCATATCGCTTTCAATCTTTCTCCCTCCCTCCCATCTTCCTTCTGCAGTCGCTCTTCCCATTCAGTTCCAGTGTTTGTTAAGGAGCCAGTAAAAGTGGCACCAGCAGCTGTCCAAACACTGATGACCCCCCGCTGTGTGTGGAAGACCCCCCCATGGTCCCGGTTGATTTCTTGCTATTATAACAGCTTGACGTTTTATTTTTTTTTAAAACACGACTGTCACCATGGCACCAAGGAATGGAAAGGGCAGAAGAAGTGGACGATGGAGGAAGAAGAAGGTGGCAAATTAGGAGAAATCTAAAGAAAGCGTGCCGTAAAATAACTAGGAGATAAAACTAAAAGCGAGAGGATGAGTAATGTAGTCAGAATTTAAACTAAAATAAACGACATTCAAAGGATAAGTGGTTCCTTATTTTCATCTGAAGTAACAGACAGAGAATCAGCACTTTGGAAACAGGGCTGGAACAGAGGGGATTATGGGTAATGCTGCAACGAAATCTGTATATATCTGAGACCTGTGATATATTGATGAAGAACAGAATAATAGGGGACCTTAAAACACAAGAATGTGAGTAAAGAAAAACAGTAGTGAAGTTATTAATCAGGTAGCTCTCACACAAAGCTAACGTCGATGAAACGGTGAAGTATGTTCCCACACCTTCTTCACACTTAGGATATGAACCAACAAGTATCCAATTATAGCCAACAAAAAAGCATCGAGTCACAGCAATGTCGAGGCAAAGGACACCAAGAGAGTATTGATCCAATGGAAGCAAGCGTGAATGAAAATATATAAAATACAGAAGAAGTAGTCTCAATATTCAGGAAGTGCAACTGACTGTGGTCGACTGATACCGAGAGGAGATACGATTCTAACGGGAGCGTTGGGACAAGCATCGAGAACAGGGGTGTCAAACTCAATTTCACCACGGGCCACATCAGCATTATGGTTTCACTCAAAGGGCCGGTTTAACTTTAAGACTATATACAAATGCATAAATAAATGTTATATATATAAAATAATGTTATTGCCTCTGCATTGGATTATTATCGGACAGGGTAATAACTTCATAATTAACTACGTCTGAAAGCAGAAGTCTAGGGGAAAGAATTACAAGTCTCTTCAGTGAGCATGTCACAAAATGATTTAAAAAGAAAAAAGTGAAATCTTGAAATAAAAGTCTAATTCTGAGAAAAAAGTCAAATGAGAGATGCATTGTGGGACATGTAGTTTGTGTGCTTCTGTAAATCAGCCTGTAACCGTTCTTTGCAAGCTCTTGTGGGGCCGAATAAAATGAAGTCGCGGGCCGGATTTGGCCCCCGGGCCTTGAGTTTGACACCCCTGATCTAGACCGTAGAAAAGTCTATACGAAAACTATTAAAAACGACATTTCAAGACTTGTCCTCACCAAGTGTCTGGACCTCTAATGAATGGGTGCTTAGTATTTAGGGTTGTTAAACATGTGGCGAACAACTCCCCATTATTTATGGGACTAGATGGTGGACATTATTCAAGAACAACTCAAGCTAATAACATACCTAATTTATTTCATTTAAGACATTGTTTTCATTATTTTCTCTGGGGTGAGATGGCCTTGAATCGCGAACACTTAAGGCCCGGACACCCCAGGCCGATTATCGGCGTCGGTGGGCGTCATGCCGACGATGAGCGTCGACACGCCCTACTCAGATTGGTGTGTCCCGCACCGTCGGGTCTTTTCAGCCGGGCCGACGCCTTTTCGGGCCGAAAACTCAGTCGGCAAAATAAATCACCCTGATTGGCTGTTCAGCTTAGCGAATCAGTGCAGGAGAAGCGAAACGGAAGTGAGGGACCCAAACAAACTATTAAGAAGGCAAATCTGAGATTTCATTGAACTCCAGCTCTCGACTCAGGTTCGGGAAAGCCCCGTAAGCTTCTCGCTGTACACACTACCGCCGCCTGCTGGTAAGGAGAGGTATTGCCACTCACGCATGCGCAGTTCGTACGTGCTTCTTGGCCGTCGGCTGAAGTCTTTGCGGTGTGTTCCAGTGCGACACGTGGCCAAGACGCAGGAGACGTGAGGCGACGCAACAGTCCGGTCCGTCTGTGTCAGTTCTTTGGTGTCAGCTTGGCGTGTCCCTACCTTAACGGTCATGTACTGTGGACAATACCCACAGCAGCAGATTCAGGTGAAGTGTCTCGCCCAAGGACACGACGGCTTTACAGACGCAGCGGCGGCGGGTTTCGAACTGGTGTTCCCCAACGCCCCCTTGATCTGATGATCAGCGCACAGCCCACTGCGCCACTCCGTAGCCGAACGCTATATAATTAAATCGGTATTTTGACAACAACTGGTGAATTATGGATTATTTAGTCCGTCACATTGACTTCTACACATTCACATGGGTTAAAAGACTGATAGCTGAGAATAAGGACTTGAGTTTGAACTAGTGCTACGTTTCTCTTTAATCTCAATTCTCTTGAACCCTGAGGTATTTCTTTTATTTTCAAAGAAGCCATTTTGTGCTTTTTTTGGGTTTGAGAAATGGAAGGAGAGAGATACACAGAAAGAGAGAGAAATGGACAGAATGGACACACTGTAGAGACAGGAATGGACGCGGGAGAGAGAGAATGGAATACTGTAGAGACAGGAATCGGACGCGGGAGAGAGAGAGAGAAATTGACACACTGTAGAGAAGAATTGACGCGGGAGAGAGACAGAGAAATGGACTACTGTAAGACGGAATGGACGCGGGAGAGAGAGAGAATGGACACACTGTCAGACAGGAATGGACCGCGGAGAGAGGAGAGGAATGACACACTGTGGGACAGGAGAATGGACGCGGGAGAGAGAGAGAGAAATGGACACACTGTAGGGAGATGGACGCGGGAGAGAAGAGGAGGGAGAAAGTGGACAGCGGGAGAAAGAGAGAAATGGAACAGGATGGACATACTTGTAGAGACAGGAATGGACGAGGGAGAGAGAGAAATGGAACTGTAGAGACTAATGGAGAGAGAGGAATGAATACTGTAAAGGACAGAAATTGACGGCGGGAGAGAGAGAGAGAGAATAGACACATGTAAGAGACAGGAATGGACGCGGAGAGGAGAGAAATGGACACACTGTAGAGAAGGGAATGGAGCGGGAAGAGAGAGAGAGAAATGGACAGAATGGACATAATGTAGGACAGAAATGACGGCGGGAGAGAGACAGAGAGATGGACAGAATGGCATAACTGTAGAGACGGATGGACGCGGGAGGAGAGAGGGATAAATGGACAGAATGGACAAACTGTAGAGACAGAAATGGACGCGGGAGAGAGAGAGAGAGAAATGGACAGAATGGACACACTGTAGAGACAGGAATGGACGCGGGAGAGAGAGAGAAATGGACAGAATGGACATAATTTGAATCGGAGCAGGAAAAGCACACCCTGCTTTCCTTCATACGTGTGCACCAGCTTGTTCAGGCCCGTATAGATGGGATGTATCATCGTCTTCCTTCGCTCCACATCCTCCTCAGTGTGTGAGAGTGTGTGTCGTCTTGTACGAGTGTGAACGGCAGCCGTGCTTTGGCCGCTCCTTCAGATGTAATTTGTGTCATCGCTGCCGTTATGGTGTGATTTCAAGAGCTTAAGGCAACAGCTGTTCTCTGATGCTCGGACTGTAGTGGCTGCATCACATTTACGTCTGTCTCAGTTCATCGCTGTCTCTTCCCGTCTGCTTCCCCGTCTCTTCCTGTCCGTTTCTCTGTCTCTTCCTGTCTGTTCCTCTGTCTCT